>JAJIYU010005801.1:0-22139 GCA_030144865.1 Tinospora cordifolia | reverse complement strand
AGATCACTCAAGAACACTCAAGAACACTCAAGAATTCTCAAGAACACTCAAGAACACTCAAGAACACTCAAGAATACTCAAGAACACTCAAGAATACTCAAGAACACTCAAAAATGCTCAAGAACACTCAAGAATACTCAAGAACACTCAAGAATGCTCAAGAACACTCAAGAATAGTTCAAGATCACTCAAGAACTAAGGAGAATGCCAAGAAGAAGGCTAGAATGATTCAAGAGGGACTAGTTTGCTCTTGAATTGGGATGGTTTGATTTGTGAGCATTGGAGGGTTTATATAGGCTTCAAAAGTGTGTAAAATGGTAAGTTTTTTGGTGGAAAATTTGCAAAAATTTAAATTTTCGTGCCCCCCAAGCATAGGAAAAATAGTAGGTATTTTTTTTGGAATTTTTTTGGAGTTTAGAAACATTTTTTTTTTGAATTTTTTTCGGATTTTTAATCGAATTTTACGTTATTTAAATCAGAACCTTTAAGGAGCCTTTAATCTGGACCATCAGATCGTCCTAAAGATGTGTTTCGTGATCAGATCTGGCGGATAACATCTGGAACGTTAGATTTGCCTCGAGACACGCTTTTATATTAGATCAGAACCGTCAGATCGTTCTCGGATCAAGCGGTTGAATCAGATCTTCAATCTCAGCCGTTGATCAACCTCAATCGGAGTGTTCGTTCGCGATTATGTTTTGGCGAGTGGAATCTCGGCCGTTGATTATCCTCGATGGAAGCATCAGATCGCGATCAAGATCATCGGATTTAATCTGGAGCGTCGATTTTCCTCAAGCACGTCACTGGTTCGCAATCAGATCCACACGGTTTTGATCTTCGCCGTCAGATGATCCTCGAGTTCTGTGTGCAGATCAGATTTCGCGATCAACGAAACTAATCACATCCGTTCGATTAAAATTGATCGTTTCTGGACCGTCAGATTTGCCTCGATCGTAGTGTGTTCTCGATCTTCGATTTCTGGTTTTGATCCGAGCCGTTGGATTTGGATGATCGATTCATGGCCGTTGGATCTACGTGATTCGGTGCTCCCGGACGTTGTTTAAGGCTTCAATCTCATTCGTTGGGTTTTACATATTCGTTTTGGACCGTTAGATGCAGTTTCTAATTACCAAATTGCTTTCTAAAGCTTCTATAATCCGAATTTTAGCAATTAGACACTTCCTAATTGATACAAATTTGCTTTTCTTGTACATTCTCTTCCATTTTGATAATTTGCTAAATTTTTCCTTTTCCTAATTATTTAATATTGCATTTATTTTGTATATTTCCATTTCTTTAATATTTTTAATGCTATTAATTAAATAATTTGTATTTTTCCATTTTCATGTATTTTTATTTATTTTCTATTTCATTTTCAGATAATGAATTATAAATTACACACTATTATTTACATAATGTTTGATTTATTTTTAATAAATATATTTTATTTAATTATATGAATTTTTCTATGTACATATTCCTACAATATGTAGTATTCACATTTATTGTGTTAACACACACCTTATTCATACTCATATTAACCTATATGTGTATTTATACTTTATTTTTATTTATTTATTTTCCTAAACCTTAAATTTTTATTTAATTATCAAATTAAGGTTTTATTTGTTTAATTTTCACTATATCTCTATTTTATTTTATTTTTCATGTGTCAACCCACCATTTGCGCCCAAAATTTCTTAAAATCTCTGAAATTAATTTATTCAACTTATTTTATTTATTTTATTTTTTTTCTGACAAAATTTTGGGGTGTTACACTAGACCACTACCACAGTGTCAGCAACACTACCCCAGTACGTGGTTAAATCTTTTAATCATCTTTATTTAGTGACCACAAGCATCCTCCTAATATCATCATTCTAAATATAAATAAACAACACATTTTAATAAGCTTCACGAGGTATATATATCACTTCTTCTAAGTTCATAAATCACACAACATGTTATCAACACTATAAAAGATAAGAATCATTTGTGCAACTATCAAACATATCTCTAGCATGTTTCTAAACATTTAATGAAAGTAAACAACCAATGATGTTTTATATTTATAACCAAAATGATACTAAAGAGTATGGGTATTCATCCCCACCTTAGTATTCTAAGACTTTTCAAGTCTTCAACCTTGTTTCTTCATTCAAGAAAAGAGCAAGGAGACTATTTTTCTCTTGAGCTAGAAAACAACAAAGAAGAAAAATGATGAAAAGAGAGCAAGGAAACTCCCTTTCTCTTGAGAATGAAGAAGAGAAGAATGAGATGAGATGGGTTGAGGGGAAGAGAAGGGTGTTATTTATAGGTATCCTTAGCCAATCATCTCATTACCACTATTCATATTTTAATACATATACCACCACCTCATTCCACTACTCATATTTTAATATATCCCACCACCCTATTCCACAACTCATATTTTTATTTTTATTTTTGGGAAATGACTTATAGGTTAATTAGGATAGTGGTAATTAATTTTTTTACTTTTCATGTGAATTTACCATTTTACTCTTAAGAGGCAAATTACTGTTACACCTTGGTATTTTACAATTTAATAAACTCATTTTTATATTCTTAATATTCTAGAATTTCTCAGGGTATTACAACTACTACTCATTTTATGACTTGTTCCATTGGTCAATATTAAAAGTACAATTGCCATGATATAAATAAGAGCAAGGAGAACAATATTACAGGTGAGAGGAATCCACTTAAGTCATCTAATGATAAAGTAAGGTGTATGCTCAAATATGTGGGCCTCATATAGGAAATGAGAATTGGCTTTATTCAACTAGAGTGCATACGTAACTAACGTGAATCCAAAATTAGCCCTTTCTACCACGGTAGTCATTAAAATTAGCAAAAAGAGAGTGGAAATATGGTAGGGGATTGGCTCCCAAGAAACCCAATCAAGGGGTACTTGCATCAAAAAAAAATAAGATGGGATGAACTCAACAATCCTAGTACATCTATTTTTCAAATTAAACAAACATTTACTAACATAAGTTATGCACACTTTTTAACATTAGACATTTCAATGAACAGTTTAGTTTTTAATCGAAGAGTCCCCAGGTTAACCACCATAAACCACAAGAAATAGTTCATTAAATTGTGGTATGGTGCACATGACCCCATATCTCCATGGTACGTGAAGGTTCACCATGATTTATCAATCCCCATTTCAAAGTCCCATAGGAAAAGTTTTCAAAATCACTTCATCTCTCGAACCAAGACCACATAGGAGAGTTTTCAAAAATATCTCAATCCCCACACCAAAATCTCACGATAGAAGTTCTTCATAGAAATACATTACATCATCATTGTGGACTACCAATGACTATTGAAGGCCGACCAACCTAGAAAATGTGTCATTATCTATAACACCCCAACCCCCGAGACTTTCAATTTGGACTTTACCACAAGGCGGGCTAAGACACTGTTATTTTACAAGTACACGACTTAACTTTCTATTTCAATTATTTCATGCCATAATAGTAAGAGTACATAATTCAAATTTAGAAATTTAATAAGGCAATAATACGAGTGATAAAAGAAATTCATAAACTTTATTAATTGAATAAAGTTGAGTACATGACTCAATCTTACAGCGAAAAATTCAAAACTTGGGCAACATGCCCTTACATAAAAATTAAAAAAATTTTAAATAAGAAAAAAACTTAACTAATATGCATAGTCTTCATGCAAGTCAATTTCCTAAAAAAATGTGAGAGAAAGGGTGAGCATATAGCCCAGTGGATTTTTTCAAACCACTAAATTACTAATTTAGAATTAATAACATATTCAAATTCAAACACTTATAAATTTTTAAGCGTTTCAAACAATATTTTGTTTATAGTTGTAAATTTGATTGAAAGGGTTTCAAAGCACTTGATATTTTTTTATCAAAATACCTTCCTTGAGTGAAAAGACATTTTTTTTCATGTCAAGTTTCATTGGACTTAGGGCCTAACCCATATTCCAAGTCTTTTGATACATCACCCATGTGAACTAATCACATATAAAGAATACCCACAGTAACCCTCATGTTCATTGTGACAGTACATGATTCTTAATCTCAACATCTTTCACTAAATCTCATAATCATGAATCATAAATAAATTATACTCATTAAAGATAAATAAAAATAATTTTAACATGTTTAACATATAAACATTTAAAACATGAAAGCAAACACTTAGTATGCATCATGTTTTAAAACAAACCTAAACATGCATAACTTAAGCATGACATGGCTTCATGACATACGTGCAAATTTGAATTTTTAAACTATGTTATTCAAACATAAATATGCATATTAAACTAAAATTAAACATGCATAAAAATGGCATTAAACTAAATAAAAAGAATAGGGGTTTGAGAAGTCACTTCCACCTTTGTTTGCAAAACTATTGTAATCCTCTAAAATTCGATAGAACTCGTTACTCAAGACTTTTAAATACTCAATAATACTCAAGAACAGTACAAAATTACTCAAGAACTGGGGGGATTCACAATCAAATAAGCATTCACACATGTAAGCATGCAACCAAGTCCCCTAAACAAACCATATATGGTCTTTTCATAATTCATGTAAACATATGTAAGTTTAACAAGAAAATAGGAATAAGGTGTAACTATTATCCTCATCAACAAGTTAATAGCTCCATAAACTCTCCACAAGCAAGGCTCCCATAGCTGCACCTACATATGTACAATCACTAAGCCTTAGTGTATATCCCAGTTATGTAAACCACCATCCTATTGTCAAGCTTTTAGGTCAGATTTTTGGTTATTTTGGTCTTTTGGAATCCCTTTCTAAGATCCCCCATCATTGGCCAATTAGATTGTGAAACATCAAAAGTTCCAAAATATATCATTTTTGAACCCCTTCATGATTGTGTTATGATTACCATTGTAATATCTATGAGGCTCATTTTTGGGGCTTTTTCAATGTCGATTTTGTGCATGCTATAGCCTGTTTTTGTTGCTCTTTTAATGTTCTACATGATTATGGTCACATGGTCACTTATCTATTAAGTATTTGAGGTCAAAAGTTGAATTTTCTCTATTAGTCAAGGTCTAACAACAACAACACTTGCAAAGTAATAGTTCAAATTTAGAGACTTGGTTCTCACTGCTTAGGTCACTATATTTTTATTCTTCTTGTGGCATTTCAAAAAAGACTTTGGTACATTTTAAAGGTATGGGTTAATATTTAACATCCACATCCTTAATTTCAAAAATGAGTCCAAAATGGACTAATTACTAAGTCTCTAAGACTTATATCAGAGTGAGTAACCACTCAACTTCGTGAGCTTAGTTCTAACGCTATAGGTTACGAATTCACACCATTCTTAAGGTGATATAATCATGACAAATGTCATAATCTGATGGGATTGAATATAGTATGGTTTATGGTCTCCACAAAACATATTCCAATATAAGAGGATAATAAGGTTTCTGTAACGAACCATATATTCATCGCTTGGTCTCATTTTAATATATGAGCAAATGTAGATGAAGAGGAGTTGAGAAATAGTTACAAAGAACTTGTTTTTTGGCTTTCTAAGCTTCTCCAAGCTCAGCAACACTTCTATCTCATGCTCACTTTTCACCTCTGGATTTTCAAACTTAGACATAGAAGATTTTTGTTCTCACACTCTCATTTTTCAAACCAAGGGTTGTTAGCTTAATGGGCTAGGTGTGGTAAGTCATAACATGAGATAGAAGGATGTTCTACCCTAGAGAATGACCCAACTACTTTGATTGGGTTGTGCATAAGCCTAGGGAAGACCCCATGGTTGTTGTAACTGATACAACAATCAGTTACACCTATTTGAAAAGTGGGCAATAACCCATCTTTCCAATTTTCTAACCTTCTCACTATGGCGTTTTACAAACCCAACACTTCATGGCCAATAAGATTCAAGTGTTAACATCCACAAGCATGCCATGTGGTATTTGATGAGCCCTTAGATTGATAAGAATTCATATGCAAATTTGGTATCACAAAAATTAAGACATTTGAAAATTTTAGCCTTATTGCCATGGTAATTACTACAGTAGTCTAGTTTTCTTTTTTTTTTCAATTCTCCTCAACGTCGCGAGAATTTTGACACTAAGCTCATTACTCAATTCCATCATTTTCGACCCCAGGATAATTTTTAGAACTTCCCTTGAATTCTATATCACACTTGTAAAGTAAACCAGTTCTTACTCATGGTCCATATTTGTTGATCTTGGTTAAATGGGATTAAATTGTTATTAGTTCTGATTAATTTATGATTATATAAAACCAACAATTTGGGGGTATTATAATTTAAATGGTTATAACTTTCTCACCTAAACTCAAATTTAAATAATTTAAGATGTGTTGAGAAGAAAAAAAGAAGCTTTTTTCTTTTATAGTATATTGTATCAGTCAAATTAAAGTTAAAAAAAAAAAAAGTTATAACAATTTGAAATATTTAACGGATCGCTTAATTCTATCAACAATTAATGTTTGAGTTAACTAATCACTTAATAAATTTAAATGACTATAACTTTTTTCATTTAACTGTAATTTTAGCAATTCAAACTACTTTAGGAAAGACAACGAAAGGTCTATTCCAATACATCTTCGATCATTTAATTAAAGTAAAAATGTAAAAGCTATAGTAACTTAAAATACAAACCAATCAATGATACCGAGTTAATAATGACAGATTACCTATTTGGAATAAGTATAACTTTATCATTCTAACTCTAATTTTAGAGATTCAAAAGGTGTTGAAAAGATCTTTTTATTTTTATTATAATATATCTTGAATCATTAAAGTCTAATTTTAAACAAAAAGTAATAGATCTCAAAAGTTTTTAATTGATTGGTTAACTTGGGTTATTAATTAGCAGTCGATTTAACCAATTAGTTAGTTATTTCAAATAAATAGAACTTTATTAGTTATCTTTAAACTTAATTGAATTAAGTTGTGTTGAAAAACATCTTTTCATTCTCTTATTAAAACATCTAGAATTGCAAAAATTAAAACAAAAAGGTTATAATTGTTTAAAATTGTTGCCCAATTGGTTATTCAAGTGATTGAGTTAATCGAATGATTAGAAATTTCAAACGGCTATAACATTGTAATTTTAATTTTAATTTAAGTGATTAAAGATGCATTAAAAGATAATTTTTCTCTTCATTTTAATGCATCTTGAATCGCTTAAATTAGAGTTACAATGAGAATGTTATGGTTATTTAAAATAACATACTGAACTGTTAACTCATTCATTAAGTTAGTGAAATCTGAATCTAAATTAAAGCTTTTTGGTTGTAGCCATGAACAACAACCATCACCATCAGCTGTCGGCCAATTAGTAAGGCAAAAACTTCAATATCAATGTCTAGGGGCACACCTCCCACACAAGCACTATGACAAAGGGGGAATAAGGAAAGCTACAAGTCCAAAATCTTTGACCCTTCTTTCTAAATTGGGGTGTTTTGGGCACCTCTAGTCCTACCGAAGCCTTTCATCATAAAATTATAAAGAACGTAGCACAGCCGACTTCTTTTAGACAAGAAAGAAGGAATTCTTTACTCTTTCTCTCTTATATTTTGACTATTTAATTGTTGACCTTACTGTTCTTTACTCCTATTATGACTTTTGTTATCCTCATTGGTATCAATCACACGATTATATATTTTTAATAATCTTTAACTTTTAATTTAGAGTTGAAAAAAAAATTATAGTCATTTAAATATTTTGTCACTTATTTTTAAAGGAAAAGGGTAAAATTTGTAAAGCTATTTTTTTGGGTTAAGTAGATCGATATCTTTGCTCTAATTTTAAATGCATGCCTGTGGTCAAATATTTTAAAAAAACTTGGAACCAATTTCCAAAAATTTTAATTTTTTAATTTTTTTCATAGTTAAATCACTCAATACGCATGTTACTGTGTTTACTGTGTTTCTTGCAACACTTAGTTGAATAGACTGGAAACTTTTATTCAATTAAAAAAATAGGTTATAAATTAAGAACGGGAGAATTGCAGAAAAAAAAAAAGAAGAAGAAGAAGAAGAAAAGACAAATGAGGATGGTGGTTAAGAAATGATTGAAGCATATCAATCATAGAAGGTAGCCATGGAAATCTTAATATTATTTTTCCCATACAGACAACTCCCTTAAGCAATTTCTTTTCATTGTTTGTTGAACATTTAAGCTAGTTTTGACCCTATTCAAATGTTGTATAATATTATTCTTCTACAAGTTACTAAGGATCATCAAGCTTGTGGCATTTATGTAAAGTATATTATAAACATGTCCCAAGAAATTTTTCTTTTCTTTTTGTTTCTTTAAGGAAAGACATTTTGCTAATAATAAAAAAGTAAGTTTGTTTTGTGTGTTAGCTTAGAAGAGTATAAAGTCAATATGTGAAGAATATCTAAAAGTTAAAATTTATCAGTAACAAGCTAAGCTCACAAAATGGTTTGAGTCTTGAAATGAGGCAAATTATGAAAAAAGGTGCAGCAAGGGAACTTTGGTAGTTACAATCTAAAAGAAAATCTTGTAGCAATTGAATTATGAAAAACACACGCATTGATGAAGTATTAAAGACCACGATCTATCAGTAGACGAGTACTAACGTCAACAACTTTGTTCAATTAGCTCATTGTGGTACTACGTAGGATGTTCATAGGTTGGGTCAGTTTGAGTTAGGGGCAAACTCGCAACCCAACCCTAACAGTTCGGGTTGGCAAATATAAAACCCAACCCAAACCAATCTATATCAAAATCCAAACCAACCCAAACAGTTTGGTTCGGTTCGATTTGGGTTGGGTTATCGGGTTGCCTTTCAATTTTTTTGTAATTAAAACATCAAAAATAAATAAAAATAAAATTATTACAACCCATAAGTAAGTTACACACCAAAACATTAAAAATAAAGTCATTACAAGTTTCAACTACCAAAATATTAACAAAGTTGAGTCAAATTAAAAGTCTAAAGCTTAATATACTAAAGTATCTTCCAAGGCCCCAAAATTTTTCTCAAGCATTGAATTCCTTTCATTCAACTTTAAAAAAAGGATAGTTAATAAATAAAAAACAAACACAAACAAATCACAAATTGAAGTCGTATAAAATTTATACATACGCTACTAACATGCCAATCAATCAATTGCTATATAATCTGTTGTCATGCACAATCCTCTCAATAGCATCTCTAAAGACCAAAAAATATAAATATAATGTTAGTTATGTTGCAAATATGCAATAATAACAAATAAATAAATAAAAGGAAGAATAAGTTTGAAAGTGTTCTCAAGAACTACCTGATTCAACTTGCTCATAAGCTTGCACTTCATCTATGTAGCCTCGAATTTGTATTGATTCATAATTTGAGTGTAACCAATTTTGTAAGCAAATCAAAGCTTCCACCATTCTAGGACTTAATGAACTCCTAAATGCATCAAGAATTCATCCTCCATTGCTAAATGTTAATTCAGACGCGACTGTAGATACTGGAACTACTAAAACATCCCTTGCAATTTGAGAAAGAATTTTATACTTAAATTTACTTTCCACCTACACAAAATATCAAATCCTTCAATAAATGGATCTTCACTAGGTTCTTCCAAATATTTTTCTATCTCAATTTTGACACCAATGCAATCTCGTGCTCGCCGATGCTTCAAAAATTTAGATAACAAAGGTGTACATTGACAAGAATCAACCATTAACTTCTTTTGTGTGTCATCAACATCAAATTCACTTGACTCAAACTTATCACAAGTTTGAGTTCCACCAGACACAAAATCAAATGCACTGTACTGCTAAAACAAATGCTGCAACGTAATCTCAATCTTGGCAATCAACAAATCAGCAGTGGTTTGATCATAAACTTGGCATAAACAATACTTTACATATTCCAATTTGTACCTAGGATCCAAAACAATAGCATTGAATAACAAGCAATTGATATTTTGCAGATTTTCCCAATATTTGTCATACTTATCTTTCATACTTGTAGGCACCTTGCCCAATAATGGATCTCCACTTTTACTTAATTCTATTAATGAACTTTTGAGTTCACAAAGTTCATGACAATAGGAGTTTGAAGTGACATACTTAGATGCACTAAACTTCAATGTGACATTGTAAAAAGTTCTTAAAGACCTCGTGAAAGTTAGTGCATTCTCCCAATCCTCATACTTAGGTGGTCCAACTCTTTTCTTTCGGCATTCAACTCCCAAAAAATAGCTTCCATATTGCTTGTACTCTTCATCCAATCTATCAAACACCTTTTGAAATTGTAAAGCAGATTCTAACATTAAATAAGTTGAATTCCACCGTGTACAAACATCTAAAATCAAGAGGCCCTTGTACTCAATTTTTTCATGTTCTACGCATGTTTTAAATTTGAGCAATCTTGATAGTGATGATCTCACAAACCTTACAACATTACGAATACTAGCTATTGAATCATGCAAGTCCTTCAAGCCTTCTTTTACAATGAGATTTATTATATGTGCACAACATCTCATATGTAAAAGTTCACCTTCCAAAATAGAGCCTTTCCATCCATTAATCTTTCTTCTAAGGTAACCAATAGCCGTATCATTTGAGCTAGCATTATCAACTATTATGGTTAATTTGTTATCAATTCCCCAATCAATTAGGCAACTTTCTATTACCTTACCAACTATTTCTCCTTTATGATTTGGAACTTGACAAAAATTTAGAATTCTCTTTCGCAATGTCCAATCACAATCAACATAGTGGCAAGTCAAACACATATAATTTATGTTTTGTAATGATGTCCAACAATCAGTAGTAAGGCATACCCTTTATGCATTTTGCTTGAGGGAACTTCTTAGACTCTTTTTCTCATTCAAGAATAAATGAAAAATATCCCTAGCCACAGTAATTCTAGAAGGGGGATCAAATTTTGGTTGGGCAACACTAACAAAGTGTCTAAGGCCTTCTCCCTCGACAATTCTAAATGGGAGCTCAACAATTGTAATCATCATGGCACAAGCTTTTCTTCAAGTTTCTTTATTAAACTCCACAACAGTCAAACTACTTCCACTCGGATTATCGTTAGCTTTTTTTAAAACTCAAGACCTTTTGCTTCTTATCTTGTTCACAAAATGGAGATTTTGGACACTTATGTTTAATATGATTCAATAAGGTATTGGTACCACATGTTTTTGTATCACAAGCATAATCTCGACCACAATAATTACATTTACATCTGGAACTTTTTTGATGGGAGTCTTTAATTCTAGTGAAATGACTCCAAACAGAGGAAGGCGGCCTACAAGGTCTTTCTATTTATACTGTCGATGTCACTCTCAATACTTTGAATTTTCGGAGTAAATTTACCTCAGATGTATGTAAACAAAATAATGATAGAAGAAGAAATAACAAACAAAAGAAGCTCACTGTAGTTAATAAAAAGAAAAAAAAGAATTGAATTTGATAACCATACATTAAGTGCATCACACTTAAATGCAATATTCATTTTAAAAATGACTGTAACATGGAATGAGTGCAACCACTTTAAAAATTACATGTGATTATAATCTTTTTTCCATTACTTTTACAATTTCCAAACAAAAAATTATCAAAATTTTGAATTTATTGTTCTTAATTTAAAATATTCAAATCCTAATTTGTAAAATGTGGTATCATTTTTAAAATTAAACTGAAGTAGAAAATTGGTATTTAAAAATTTACACCATTTTTTCCCTAAAAGTTACCCCTAAAATCAAATCTTCTATTGGTTGCCCAATTAACTCATTTCATATAATCATATTTTACACCAAGACTTATATTTTATGTGAAGATTAATAATTTATATTATGTCTTAAAATTATAATTTATATACAATCAAAATATGTTAATTTTAATTTTATAATTATAACACAGTAAATTAACATAATACTACACACCTTGAAATAATTATAAATTTTACAAACTTTTATACATATCACCAAAAACTTTCCCCACACCTGTTGTTGTCAACCAAACTTTCCCCACACCTGTGATTGTCATCTTTTTGTAAATAGTTTGATAATCAAATCTTTTATTGGTTGCCTAAAAATTACCCTGAAATCAGATCTTCTATTGAAGAAGAAGAAGAAGAAAACAAAGTATCACGCACGCAGCAGGGAAGAAGAAGAACCAGGAGATGGCTGTCGGAAGAAGAAGGGTGGTGATTGCCAGAAGAAGAAGCAAGGGGGAGTTCTAGAAGCTGAAATCAGAAGCCGATCGAGATTGGAGCATAAAAATTTTGCAATCAAGATTCAAGAGTGCCAAACAAGGATTGGCTACTGGAAGAAGAAGAAGACGAAGCACTATCACGCCACAAGGAAGAATAGAAAGAGCAGAAGTAGAGAAGAATGGAAGCAGGGAAGAAGAAGTAGCGACGAGCAGAAAGATGGAAAAAGAAGACTGGATGTAGGAATCGCAAAGAACAGACAGACGAGAGAAGAATCAAAGCACTGAAGCAAGGAAGAATGAAACCAATCACACAGGGAAAAAGAGAACGGAAGCAGCAATGGGAACAATGAAAGCAAATCGAACATTTCATCTTACTAGAAGATTTGCAGGGAAGAATAGAAAGCAAACGGAAGCAGGGAAGAAGAATTCGCTGGGAGCTTGCGATCTTACCAGAAGACTTGCATTTTCGAGTTTGCAATCTGCTAGCTGCGAGCCTGTGACAACGCCTTTGCAACTTGCTCTCCGAGACGGCGACTATGAATTTGGAAAGAGGAAAACAAGATGGAGTAGAAACGTCAAAGACTTTAGGGTTTTCTCGGATTGGTTCGGGTGTTGTCGGGTTGTGGATACTAAACCCACAACCCAACCCAAAAGGTTCAGGTTGGTCGATTCGATCAGGTTAATTGGGTCGATGAACACCCTTACTGCTACGGAACAAAGTTGCTGATGTTAAGTCCCAAAGGTCAGTACCTTGCCCCATAAGTTAGGCAAGGTCAACAGTGAGACATGAAGGAAGCACTAACCTCTAGGACTTGGGGCATCCCTTAGGGACGCATAATGGGTGTCAATTGGTGTTCATTGAGTGTTCCCACCAACAGGTTAATCTACTAAACGCAAACGCTCAGCATGTGAATTTTTTTTTTTTTTAAGTTTTTGGGGGTAGCAGCCACATTATATACATTTAAAAATATTAAATATATATTTTTAACTAATGTATATAATAAGTTTCAAATAATATTTAAAATAAATAATAAATATTTCTATAAAAAATTAAAACTAATATTTAAAAATAAAGAAATAAATTTTAAAAATAAAAAAATTTAAATTTAAAAAGATTAATTACATATAATTTTTTATTTAAGTGTAAATTTTTAAAAAAAATATGTATTTTATAATTGATATATTATAAATAGTGTAATTAATGGGTTGATATGATTATAGATCTCATTCAGTACAATCTAATAAACAATAACTACTCGGAGAGATAGTCTAATAAATAAGAATTTAATGAACTGAGAATGTACAAATACATTAAACTCTAGAATGGTTTAACCACTAGGGATACCATTAGCTTAATTCATGCTAGGGAAGATCTAAGTTACATTCTCAAGAGGTGGGGAGATTTCCTGGAGTCAAAGTAAATGTAGGAAATAATACAAGGAAAGCCTTCGAGGATCTATGGCGAAAATTGAATTCTATGATTCTAGATTGGGAAGAGAATATGTCATCTTAAGCTGAGAAAGAAATTCTGATCAAATCAGTTGGACTTAGAATTCCTTCCTATTTAGTGTCTTGTTTCCAACTTCTAAAAACCTCCTTAAAAGGAATTTCCCAAAAGCTAGCTGATTTCTGATGGGATTTGGCATTATATGTGTTGTTCAAACGCGAAGGTGGGTTGGGGTTCAGGATTTTGAAGGTGTTTAATATTGTCCTTCTAGCTAAATAGGTTGTAGAATTATTAATAATAAAGATATATTTCCTTTTGAAGTTCAGAAAGCCAAATACTTTAATGATGAAGGAATATTGCGAGCCAAGGAGGCTTTCCTAGGGTGGAGGAGCTTATTGGTGGGAAAGATGTTAATTGAAAATGGGATTGGATGGAGAATAGGTAATGGTGCCAAGATTAATATTTGGGAAGATCCTTCAATCACAAAGCCCATACCACTTCAAAGTCTTCAGCAAGCAGAAAGATGGAGTTTCTTGTATGGGAAATCTAATTAAGGGAGATGGTTTTTAGTTGGAATTTAAGTTTGATCAACAGGGCATTTTTTGAAAGATGATATAGCGTGCATTAGATCAATTCCAATCAATAAGAATTTTGAGGAGGACGAATTAATTTGGCATTATATGCATTCAAGTGAATATTCTGTTAAATCATGATACAAGCTTGGTTGGGAGCAAAACCAAAGTGAGTTGTTGGGAAACAAAGCCGTTAAGTTCCTCTAGTAATTCAACTCAAATCCATAATAGGCTAGGGTGTTTATTCTTGGTCTTTTACTATTTTCAAGTAAGATTAAGATACTTCTATTGAAGTTGTTCAATAATTGTGTTCCCTCTAATTCTAAACTGCTTACCAAAGGATCATTTTCTATAATGACCATAAGGAAACGTATAAGCATCTATTTTTTATTGTGTTTTTTCTTAAGCTTTTTGGTTGGGTTGGCTTTATGCCTAACACTTTTTTGCTTTTATAGGTATGCTCGTTTTTGCAGTGGGAAAAAGCCTTTCTGTTCTTTATCATAAGGTCCCAAATTAAGAGTTGGTTTTAGCTAGGATTATTATTTGTCTCTGTCTCATATTGAAGGCGAGAAATGATGTCATTTTTGGGGAGAGATAGGTGAGTCCAAAGGAGTTAGCTTCAGAAGTGTGTTGTTATATTGATGAAGTGAGATCAGTTTTCTTTGCAAGAGGTAATGACAATTAGAGTTAAAGCTAAATATCATTCTTTCTAGAAGAGGTTCCATCAATTATAGACACAAAAGGTAAAGCAAATGAATGGGTCCTTATTAACTTATTATAGCTTGAGAATGCCCTTAATGTGGCTTCCTTAGTTCCAATCTTTTAGGGAGCAAGGACATTCTCAATTCTAGAATCTAATGTTGCTTCTGGTAGGGAGAAGGAGATTGCAAAAGATATGTAATCTAGTGGCAAGAAGGAAAGTGGGGCATGTTGGGAGCATTTTGCTTTGCACGGAATTGAACGAAGGTTTCTTTTTTTTTCTTTTTGAGCTAGTTTTTCAAGCCGGGCGTGTTTGTGTGCATGGTAAGGGTGAGGTGTATAGTTGGGGGTTCGTTTAAAAGTGTCTTCTGTTTTAATTTTTGGCCTTCGTAGCCTATTTCTTTGTACAACAGTTTTCTTTTAATGTAATTTTTTTTAGCAAAAGAAAAAAATGTTGGGCTCATGTCAAATTAGGGTCACACCTATAAATAATTGGGTTATAAAGCTAAACATTTGGAAAATAGGGTGGCCATTACCTCAATAAAAAGATCATCTATTCGATTAAGAACAGTGCATCTATTTGCATTGCTTTATATAGTACCTTTAACTTTGCCAATATATATATATAAGGCTCAAAATACTC
The DNA here is from genome assembly GCA_030144865.1 of Tinospora cordifolia. Lineage (NCBI taxonomy): Eukaryota > Viridiplantae > Streptophyta > Magnoliopsida > Ranunculales > Menispermaceae > Tinospora > Tinospora cordifolia. Next base: position 6,563 of record JAJIYU010005801.1, on the reverse strand, counting down.
GTACCCCAAATCTTTATACTCTTTTTACTCTTTCGACCTTCCCTTCTTTTTCCATTACTTCATCTTTTAAAAAATAAAATAAAAAATAAATACAAGTTTACTTGATGAAACTATTAGATAATGAATTTTATTAGTTAATAATCATATAATTTATAATTAAACCAAGTGGGATAATGTTATATGTTTTTTGTTTTAATTATAAATTATAAGATTTACAAGATTTATTATCTAATATCAAAGGTTAAAATGGTAAATTAGAAGTAAGAAGTTACAGAGTTGGTTGATGTAACCAACTTTAATTACTGATTATTTCTTTATAAATAAATAAGAAGACAAGTCTCAATCTTTCACATGGTGTTTTTTCAAAAGGAATTTTTTCATGCATCAAAGTTTGCTCTCCATCAAACTGTGCACAAGTGTAAGTGTAAAGATTAACAGTCGAGCAAGACTAGAAAGGTTGGTCAGAGAAGGATTATTGAACACACTAGATTTTTTTAGACTTTGGTTTTTGCAATAATTGTGTTAAAGGTAAAATGACCAAGTCCATAAGTAAGGGTGCTACTAGGAGTAATGAGCTTTTAACTCTTGTACATACTGACATTTGTGACCCCTTTCATATTGCTACCATTATTGGTAACAAGTACTACATAACATTTATTGATGCTTATTCTCGCTATGGTTATGTGCATTTGATTGGTAAAAAAGCACAGACTCTAGATGCATTTAAACTATATAAAATAGAAGTTGAACGACAACTTGACAAAAAACTTAAGGTTGTTCGATCTAATCGTGGTGGTGAATACTACCGTAAGTGTGATCAAATAAGTTGAAATCTAGGGCCATTTGCTAAGTATGTATAAGAGTGTGGTGTAGTAGCCCAGTACGCTATGCTAGTTACACCTAAGCAAAATGGGGTTTCTAAAAGAAGAAACACACTCTTAGGGTATGGTTAGGTCTACGTTGAGTCATTCTAACTTGCTTGACTTTTGGTGGGGTGAAGCCTTAAGAACTGTGTTAGTTGCATTGCATATTACTTATATTATATATATTATATATATGTTTTGAATTGATTAGATGTGAATTAGGACATATTTCTTTATAATTAAGAATATGATCATTTATATTAGTATTGCATGTTATTTACTATTTTAGAGAATTTTAATATGATTTTTATATGTTTATATGTGTGATATAATATTCAAGAAAGGTTTCTAGCAGTTTACACAGATATAGGTTAAATAGGTGAAGATTCACAAACAAACAGACAAACACCAAGGAAAGAAAATGAAAACAAAGACAGAAGATGGCTAAACCCTTTGAAACTTTGCACATGAAACAAGCCCAAGCAAAAACCCAAGTGTAAAACAAGCCCAATCAAGCATTGAAGGTCCAAAGTAGTCAAGCCCATATCTATTATTCATAGTTGCAAACAACAAGATGCAAAAATTGTGAAGAACACCAAACACGACGTCAAGATTGCGGTCCCCCAGCCATGACTGCAGTTCTATGATGAGGATGGCACAAATTGAGTGAAAAGTTTAAATTTTCAAGAGATGACTATGTGACTGCAGTCCAAGATTGTGATTTTGTGATTAAGGTTGTTATTTACTATATTGTGTTAGTATCTAATTAGGGTTCCTATGGGTCTTTTAGAGAAAAACTATAAATAGCCCCACCTATTAGTTTTTTTATTAATTATTCAGTTGCTAGTTATTTTTGTTCTAACGGCCAGAGGAGGAGACCTTGAGTAAAAACAAAGAAGAACACAAAAACAAGATTGAAGTCTAGTATGATCTTTATTTTATTTAATTCTTCATTCGGTACTCTCTATGTTATGTCCGGCTAAGTGTTTCAATTTGAGGAACCTTTGATTCTAATTTTCAATTAATCTATTCTGATGTTTTATTTTCTATTTTGTGTGATTAATACTTTTTATCTACTGGCTGTAGATAGATTGATCTTAGATTATTAAACTAGCTTGGAAAAGATAATTAATAGTTCGATAATCAAAATATGGACCTAGAACAATCAATTGACCGGAAGGTTGTTGATTTTTTAGGAGGTTGTATAAGAATTAGGATTTTAATGCATTAATTTATTAACTGTACGCCTCGGGGTATTAGGTAATTTGACTAATAGGTATTAAGGCATCTTGGGAGAGGTTTTTAGTGAAAGTGTTATAACCTCCAGAATTAAGAATCAGATTAATTGAAATAAGAATTGAGAGGGAATACATAAGATTTCATAATCCTAGATAATTCATATAGTTTTAATCAAATACTTGTTTGCTTTCAACTTGCTTTTAATTTAATTTAAGTTTTGAATCTTTAACTCAGTTATTAGTCTTAATAAAATTGATACTGAAACTCGATTGGGATTTGAGATTATTAGCAATAAACTGTTCCCGAAGGATGATATCTGACATCTTGCCTTGTATTACTATTGCGATCCTATACACTTGGAATGATCTTAAACAGTTTTGGCGCCATTGCCAGGGAATGGCATTAATAATCTTAAAAGCAATTGAAACTGGTTAAACTTTAATTAAGGCATTTTTATTTTACTTTATTTTAGTTTATTTTATTCTTTCTATTATTTAACCCATTAGTTGGCTACACTTGACCCATTCTTTTTGCTTGTGGTGTTTCAGGTTTGTGGATGAGCAGAGATTCACTTGGGTCAAGCGATCTTGACTTATTGAAAACACTAAAGTAATTAAAACTGGAAGCTCAAGGTCATAGATTTGATATGGCTAAGAGCGGTAGATCTATAGTTGCCACTGATGGTGAAGCATCACTCTAGGACTTTTTTAAGCATGTGTTGAATAATAATTACTTCGGGATTGCTAGAATGCCAATAATTTTGAGTTGAAGCCTTTCCCGATTACTATGGCATAGCAGCAACAGTTTGGGGGTTTGGCTACTAAGGATCCGATGGCACACCTAAACTCATTCATGAAAATCTGTGATACTGTCAAGATGAATGAGGTGGGTGAAGATCAATTGAGATTGAGACTTGTTCCCTTCTCTCTAAGGGATAAGGCGATGACATGGCTAAAGATTCTCCTACCAGGTAGTATCACCACTTGGGAAGAGATGGCTCAAAAATTTTTACACAAGTATCTCACTCCTATGAAGGTTCATTAACTAAGGGGTGAAATTATCTAGTTCAAGCAGTCAGATTTTGAGTCTCTATATGAAGTTTGGTAAAGGTTCAAATTTTTATTAAGAAGATGTCTTTAGTATGGCTATCTCCCATGGCTACAGATTCAAATTTTCTATAGTGGTTTGACACCACCTACTCGAACCTTGGTAGATTTAGCAACTAAAGGGTCCTTGGGGAGAGTTTATTACAAAGGTCACTTATCTTATTGAAGAAATGGCAGCCAACGCCAACGGACCTGGAACAAAAAGAGGCTTAGTGAAAAGGGTTGGCATGCATGAAGTGGATGAAATCACAACTTTAAAAGCACAGATAGCTTCTATGACTCACCAAATGAATTCATGGGCAAGAAGTATGGTAATGGCCAGTTTCAACCACAATAGAATCAATCTATTTTGGCCATAGCTGAAGCTCATAAGGCATCCTTTACTCAAGAAGCATCTATAAAGCAGCTCAATGCACTTAACTGTTTTGGTAACTTTCAAGGGCAGCAGCCAATAAACAAAATTCCTCAATATTATCATCTAAGGATCTGTCAGCATGAAAACTTCCCTTATGCTAATAATAAAAACATTCAGCAAGACCCACTAGTTTATGTCCCTCAGTAGAGCTTGATTGAAAAGAAACCATTTATGGAGACAAACTGGATGAGATAATGAATATGCAAGCGTGTTTCTTTAAAGAATTGACTAGGAGGATAGATCAGAATGATAACAAAGTTTTAGGGTTGGAAGTGCAAGTAGGGAACATAAATGCTACACTCAATCAAGAGCCTTGAGACTTAGATGGGACAGATAGCCCAAGTACTTTCTAGCTATAACAACCGGGGCCCACTACGTACCGATGTTATCCTCACCTTAGCCACCACTGACTGGGTGTATGATTTTGTTCTTGGGGAGACTTAAATCTAAGTCTCCCAAAAGTACTCGGCACAATGAGACACCCTCGAATACACATTTAGCCTAGGAATCCCCCTGAAGTGGGACTGATGTGAGATACAATTCACTCCCTTATGAGCAATCTCGTCCTCAAGATTCACACCTCCAGTACACACAAAGCGGCTTGGATACCATTTGTAACAACATGGGCCCACTACATATCAATATTGTCCCCACCTTAGCCATTACTGACTTGGTGTAGGGTTTTGTTCCTGGTGAGACTTGAATCTAAGTCTCCCAAAAGCGTTCAACACAATGAAACACCCTCAAATGTACATTTAGCCCAAGAATCCCCTTGGAGTTAGACCGATGTAGGATATTACATTAGCCATTAGTGAAGTTCCTTCCCCAGTGATACTCAAGTGAATTCAAAAGAAAGTTGCAAAACCATATTTACAGGAAGCAACAAAGAGATCCAGAGCCAACCAATTCCCACTATCCAACTTGATGAGTTTATCCATTCCAAAGGGCGCGTTTTTATAGAGCCAACTGATATAATGCCTACTGATGGGGGACAGAAGAAGAGCAGATTTTTTGGTTTTACTATTCAAGGCAACAAAAAGCTTGAGCCTCCTCCATTTTCGTTTCTGCAGAGATTTACAAAAACAAAATAAATGAGTAGTTTGCCCAATTCCTGAACATGTTTAAAAAGATTCACATCAACATAGCCTTTGCTAAGGCATTGCAATAGATGTCGAATTATGTCAAATTCATGAAAGAAGTTATGTCCAAGAGGTACAAACTTGAAGCATGAGACTGCGTAATTGACAAAGGAGTGCAGTGCTATAATTCAAAGAAAGCTACCACAGAAGTTGAAAAATCCGTGAAGTTTTACTATTCCTTGCCAAATAGGTAATAAAAGTAGAGAAAGCTCTTTACGATTTGGGAGGTTGTATAAACTTAATACCACTTTGAGTATACCATAGGTTGGGCCTTTCAGAAATCAAGCCTATAGTTATCACTCTTCAGCCTTCAGACAGATCCATCTCCTATCCAAAAGGGATTATTGAAGATGTGTTAATTAAGGTTGATAAATTTATCTTCCCAGTTAACATTGTGGTACTAGGTATGGAAGAAGATGGAAGGCCATTCCTAGCTATAGGCCATGCACTAATTGATGTACCAAAAGGAAAGCTCACACCGAGAGTGAATGAAAACCGAGTTGTCTTCAACATCTATCACTCATTGAAGCCCCTAACTAAAGTGCAAGAATGCAAGAAAGTTACTGTGGTACAAGCTAACACTCAAGCAGAGGTTGAATGTAATACCCTGAAAACTCCGTACCAAATGAAACGAAATTCAAGGTCTATTCAGGGAAATTTGGGTGCAAAATGAAACTGAGCTTGTTTTAAGGCTAAATTTGGCAAGTTCTAAAACTCTCATTTAGTGACCTTTAGGAATTCAAGATCACTTGAAATAAAGAAAAGTGATTGAACCGTCCAATTGAACTATATATTCAAAAATTAGCTCAATTAGTCAAGATTAAGGCTTTTATTTGTCAAACACCCTTCAGGGGTTTAAATTAGGAAAGAAGTGACATTTAGGGTACTTTCAGGATTCAGAATGACCTGAAATTCCATGGGATGGCATAACCTATAACACCCCAACCCTCGTATCATTAAGCATTGGACGCATCCACCATTTTTTTGACAGTGGACTAAACCAAACGACGGGCCGGGCCGGTGTTACATTACAAGTGACGCACACTTGACTTTTTATTTCAGTTATTTCATGCCTTGATCGTATTTAACTGTACATAACTTAAAACTAAGAATTTAAGAAGGCAATAGTATAAGACATAACTGAAATTCATAAACTCAATTAATTAAATAAAATTGAGTACATAATAAAAAAATATTACAGCAGAAGTCTTAAAACTTGGGCAACATGCCCTTACATAAAAATTAGAAACTTTTTAAATAAGAAAAACCTAACTAATATTCATGGTCATCATGTAATTTAATTCCCTGAAAAATAAAAGAAAGGGTGAGCACATAGCCCAGTGGATCTTTCTAACATTTAAATCATTATTTCAATTCAAACGAACCAAGCATATCAAAAACTTGTGTACATTAGGCGATTCAAACAATTTCTTGTTTTGGTTGACATTCAAACTGAAAGAGTTTAATCTATGTGTTCCACATCGTGGGGAGAGAGAATCACTCTTGGAAACTCAAACCCCCTATCTATCTATCAAGTGGGATCACTTTTTGAACCCTAGTTCAAAATCATCAATCAAATAAAAAAAACCGGCAAGCCGGGTCGGGGGGTGGAACACACACGATGACGTCTATCCTCGCCCCTATCATCGCATCGATACGTGGATTGAGTCATTATTTAATCTTTTCTTAATGATAAAACACACAATATCGGATTAAACCATCGGCATAACATGTACATGACATGAAACATTAAATATTTATTCATGGCACAATGCATCAATATTCTTAATTTCTAAACATG
>JAJIYU010005800.1:0-21691 GCA_030144865.1 Tinospora cordifolia | reverse complement strand
CACCATTTGCACCCAAAATTTCTTAAAATCCTTGAAATTAATTTATTTGACTTATTTTATTTATTTTCCTCAAATTAATTATTATTTGACAAAATTTTGGGGTATTACAGTCTAGGCCTGAGTAGCCTTAGTAGACGCCCTGATCATAGCCTTGAGCCTCTATATGGGATCCTACTTGGGTTGAATTGGAGGTGGTGGTGGTGGCCCAGGCTACGAGATCCTACGTGGTCTCTCACATTGAGGAGGCATCGTGGTCTGCATAGAACATTAAACTTCAATTATTTTTCCAAATTAAGCAGACCACAACTTTAAGTGATTATAACAAAAGATAACTGCACATTAAGGTAGCTATCTCCAAGTAATAGTCTAATTCCCGAGGTTCAAATTCTAAATGTTAAAACTCACTAACTCCCAATGACAGTCAAATTTCTCTCATGATATGGCCACTCTTAATCAGTTCTTCTTCCTGTCAATCAAAAGTTAAAAAGTTTTCGTCCATAATTTCACTATGCTACCCTAGCCATTTTCTAGGGTTTTCTTAACTTTCACAATTACTTTGAGGTTCCCTAGGTTAACACCAATTGGTTATTCTTTAATTGGAAAAACCTAGGGCTCTGATACCAACATTATCAGGACCCTTTCCGTAGGGAAGGATGAACCGACTGGCACAGTGTTCTGACAAACCCTTTCCCAAACTAAGCTTTTCTAAAACACTGTTAAGCCTCTTCTCAACACCATACATAATACTATCAGAGTAATCATAAGAAATGCGAAAGCAACTAGGACAAATAATTACAGTTAATCTTTTTCTTAAGTTAAACAAAAGTCAACTATATATACGGTGTTCTAAATGTAGCAATAGCAAAAATGTAATAGTCAGAATATCTACAGTGCTTCCTCACTTCCTATACATCATACTAAATCTCAAAATAGTAAACTGTATGAGGAAACCTACGAAAAGAAATGTGGTGTGCTCTACGCAATGACCACCTTCTTCTCTTTGTCCGTAGAAGAATCTAAAATGTTAGAGTAGTGAGCCAATTTTGTCCATAGCGACTTAGTGAGTAATGTAACTAATTTATAACTTAGAAGAAGAATTCTAGGAAAATAATGTCATGTATATATGCACAATAATAATAATGTGAATGAGTGCAATAGTTAATGAATGTTAAATCCACAATGTAGTCGTGCACCTTCCATTTTGAAAACGGTTTTAATGCTGAAAACACATACCGGAGCTCTCAATAGCTTACAAGGCAATAATAAATCCAATCGAGTGGGTGATACCCAATGGTTAAGCGTATATTCATATCATATCATAGGGATTCGCCAGTTCATACCTCATGTATGGCGGCCTCAGATCCTCTATAGGGAGCCAATTGATAGACCCGACCCGAACATACACCTGGGTACGACAACCATTCGTCCTCAATGTTCTACCATGTCTAATACCTAAACCGCAAATCACATTTAAAGATTGCAAATGCATTTCAATATATAATAACATTTTATTTATGATAGAATAACAAGTTAAGTGATAAATTTAAAAATACTACTCACAAGGATGCTCAACTCCTAGTGCTCCTCTAGTGACCAGTCACATCCTGTTGACATTTGATCTTGTGTGATCAACGTAGTTTCTTAATATCTATATGAGACTTGGCTTAAATCTAACTTTATGGTCCTTGGTTCAATCAAAGGATTGACTCGGTCAATTGTGGTCTAGTTATGTATTTGGTCAACTTTGGTTAACAAGGTCAACTTGTGCCAATAAACCCTAAATATTGACCAAAATACTAAAAACCTGTACTGTTTACATGTGTTCCACCTTTGGTACACAATAACAAGTCATTTTCATAAATTTGGCGGTTTAATACAGTAAATAGGAATTTTAATTATTTCATATGTAACACATTTTTTTCAATAAGTATTTCATAATGTTATATAATATTATTAACAATTTTTTTATATATTTATTAATTAATCTTCAAATCATATAAATGTAAATTTAATATATCAATTGACCTCCAAAAATTCAAATTTCAGTGTTATTGAGTTCAGGGACATTTCAGTACTCGCCAACTAAAATTCCAGTGTTAATGGGCATATCCCCTATTTGTTGACTTTCAACTACCATATAAATTTCTAGGGCCGACAAGTGTATAAATAAGATACATATATGTATTCTACTCGTTAATCTAAACACAAACGATATATTTATTGTGTAGTTTCATTCTTAGGAAAAACAAACCCTAATTTTAGGTCACACAACAAATTTATACCCTTATTAAAAATTATACTATAAAAATTGTAATTCATAACTTGTATAACAATTCTGAATTGAAAAGAGGTAAAAGTGATTTACCTTATTTGTCAAATCTTCAAAAGTGGCAACTCCTCTTTTCTCTTTTCTTTTGTTTTTCTTTTGTTTTTCTTTTTTTTTTCTTCATTGTTTTCTTTCTTCTTTTTCTTTCTTTCTCTTCTTTTTTTTCTTTCTCTCTTCTCTTCTTCTTCCGAATGACCAAATGAAAGCAAAAATTGAGGGATGAAATGAACTGAGCCAGGGGGTATTTGTGGGTGGGTCCCACCACCATCAAAAGTCAAAAATAATCACTCCCTTATCTTTACAACTCACTAAATATTATCTCCTTTTAATTAATGATTTTTTTTATTCCTTTATCCATGCATGACTCATCACCTTTATCCAAAAATTTATTTATTTATTTATTTTCTAACAAAAAATTAGCTCCTCAAAATTTGCCCATAATCATTTTTAATGTATACATGCATACATACATACATACATACATACATACATATATATTGATCATCATATTGGTCTTGTTATTTTATACTTACATATGTACCTATACATACATACATTCATACATATATATATACACATATATATGTATATATATGTATGTATGCAAATATTTATTTGTTGCTTAAATGCATTTCATTCATCATCATTTTTTCCCTAACCAACTCATTAATTTATGCACTTATATTATTATTATTTCTATCACTTCCCAATTAACACACACATTAATCAATACCATTGCCCAAAAATTACGTATCTCTGTAAAATTATGTATTTTTCATTTATAATTCATTAATTGATACAAAAATATATATGTTAAACCCTTCGACTCAATGTCCAAAAATACGAGTTGTTACACAAACTCTCTTGTTCACTTCACTTTCTGGTTGCCTTGCACTCTTTTCTTCTCTCCCACAATGTCCCACAAGAGAAAATAAGAAGAACAACATCTAAATGTCCAAGATTTCACGCCATGGACTCCATTAAGTTAGTTAGCAAGTAATATATTGTTCTCATGATCTTGATTCTATTATTTTCCCCCACCTTCAAGAATTATTTTTCTAGCAATTCCTAAGATTCATATTGGTTTTTCCACCATTAAAATGGAGCTTGAAACCATTCCAAAAGGATCCAAGGATCTGCTCTTACAATATAACTTAGTAATGAGTTATGAGTTATTCTAGGCGAGTCGCAAAGGTATACCATTTCTATTTGTTCAAATGCCTAAATCTCATATTCTGACATTAAACTGAGGGTATTAAGGTGTTGAGTTCATGGGAAAAGAAGAAATAGAAGAAAAACATCACGGATTGCATGGTTTTGTTCTGGTTACCATAGCAACTTCACTCACTACTGCAGTAGGACATCCCTTTTCCTATTTTGTACATAGTGATTTACATTTTGGTTACTGTGGTAACACCATTCATTGCCGTGGTAGTGCAACCTTTCCTAACATGTTTATTTTGGTTATCACGGTAACGCAAAGGATTATCGTGTTAATGCTTTATGCTCTCCCCTTGTTTTTTATTTATATTTCTAGCTACCGCTGTACCCATTTCCTCTACTTTGTTACATAGAAATAAAGCAATACTTTGACCCTTCTAATAGGCTATCCTTGATATATTATGAATTATATTAGGTAAAAGGTCATTAAATCATATTTTAAAATGTTATAGAATGTTTTAATCCCTAAGACTAATGGTTTAAATCTTCAAAGGTTGAAGGCTCAAGATGACTTGGAATAACAACACAAAGATCAAAGGTAAACAACTATTGAGGTGGAGATAATTACCTTACTTTTAAGTATTATTTTGGTTTAAAATATGGAGCATGATTATTCTTTTATTGAATTTCTTGTCGGGCAACAATGCAACATGCTAAGGCATTATGACTATGATTGATTGATTTCATGCATGATTGATTTGACGAACAGGAGATTGCATGACTCGAATCAAGAGAATCCCCTGTCTTTAATTACATGTGATGTGTTTTATCTGCCAAATCATATGTGTTGTGATTATATGCATGACTAATTGTTTTCAAAATATTTCATATGTTCATATCCTAGAATTTTGATGTTTTTGAGCATGCTAATTATTTTTAAACTTGTTTTCTCACTTCACAAAGATGATTAAAATTATAACCATGTACCGGGGCGATGACTGGCCATTTGGTGTCATCATGGGTGTCTCCAACCCAAATTGTTTGCTCATGCTATTGTCATGGTTGGCGATAGTAGTGAGATGAGACTGAGAGTCATAGAGGACCTCAATTCTAATTTAAGGTCCTAAACAAGTAATCAATCCTTGGGTTGTAATACCTTGCCTCCCCCGAATTCGATTGTTTCCCTTTTTTTTTTTTGCTTGAGAGGGAGGATGTGAACCGCACCACTTGGCCGAGATGCAGGCCAGCGTCACATTATTTCTTATTTTCACACTTTCTATTTTCATCCCAATTCTCTAAAATTTTTGAGTACTATATAATTAGAAACTCATAAACATTTCTAAAGAAAACAACAAGAGATTTAATATCATTAGTTGAAATTAATAGGGACAAAACCTTACTAATGACACAATTCAAAAAAACATAACATTTAGAAACCACTGAGTAAAATAATTCTATAATATTAATTATTGCAAAAATTCAAGGTACATAACCCTTAAGTCTATTACAGTGAATAAATCTTAAATAACAAACTTGGACCAACGTGCCCATACAATTAAATAAAACTTTTTAAATAAAATATTCTAAGGAAAAATGTTGCCTAAATGACTATCATACTACCTCTGTTGATCAATTTCCTGAAAAGTTAGAAAATTGAAGGGTGAGCACAAAGTCCGGTGGATCATTCTAAATATTTAACTTGTTATTTCAACAGATAAGACACTCAAAAATAAAAATTTGCAAACATTACATGATTCAACCAATTTCTTGTTTAATAGTTGTATTAAAGACCGAAAGGGGTTAACCTCAGTGTTCTTATCAAATAATTGTCTAAAATGAAAAAAGGCACTCCTTTATGCCCAATTCCATTGGATTTAGGACCTTATCCAAGTATTTTAGGACTTTACCCATGTGAACTAGAGACAGACTCAAAGCTCACATTAAGAACACCCACAGTAATCCTTGTGAAATACTGTGTCGGTACGTGGTTAAAGTCTCAAGTAATCTTTCATTGAATGTAACAATTAGGAATAAAATGTTAACATAATAAAATTCAGCATGTGATCATATTAAAAACATAACAATTATCGTATTAGTGCATAGCATATATGCAAACCTAAGCATGCGAGATCTAAGCATGGCATGCATAATCAATGATGGTAAAACATGTATACTCAAGCATGAACATCTTATTGAAATCAAAATAATAAGATAAAACTCAGAAATCACTTTCCCCTCAATAGTTTCACTCCTTTGAAGCCTCATTTGAATCTCTTTCAGATTTTTGTAACTAGTAACCCAAAATTTTTGCAGCACTTTGTTACCTCAACCCCAACTGCTATTTAGAACAACTCAAGAAAAGAGAGAAAGAGAGAGAGAGAGAGAGAGAGAAGGACTTGTCAGTTCTTGTTGGAGTGAAGAAAATGTGAGTACAGGGAGTCCGTATATAGAGTTACTAGGGTCAAGGATTGGCAAGTTTGGGTGCTAGAGCAACAGGAAACTTTCTATTTCCCTCTTGTGTGCTGCATGTGAGTGTCAACTTTAGGGTTTGGTCTCGGTTAGCTTTCTATTTCTCTTCTTAGCGCAAGGGTTTTGTGATTCCACAAGACGCAGGACTGCGGTTCCTTGATTCCATGTTGTTTCGTGGTTCCACAAGATGTAGGACCGCAGTCCTCAATTGGACCGCGGTCTTACGATTTCACAAGACCGCGGTTCCCTTTCTTTTTTTACCTCTTCTTTTTGTTTCTGTTTTCTATTATTTTCATAATGCTCATTAAAATTGCACCAAATTCTCATGTTTTTATATTTCTACATCCCAATATTTTCTATGTTCCATCTTCCTATGTTTCTATTCTTTTATATTTTATATCTCAATATTTTATATTTTTCTATATTCCTCATTTTGGCTACATTTTTCCATAATAAAATATATATTAATTTTCACACCAAAACTTCTATAAAATTCTCTCTCAATTAATTTCATTTCCTATTTTGGCTACTTATAAAGTTAAAACATCCACACTTTTTTATCCACAAATTTTGTAGAATTCTCAAAATTAATTTTCTCAATTTGTTTTATTTAATTTCATTTTCGTACAAATTTTTGGAGTATTATTGAATTACACGACATTTCTACTACAACTTTATAGTTTTCTTGAGAATTATTTTATTCAAATAATTTTCTCTAATTTCTATTTAAATACTTGAAATTTTCTTTGAAATTTTGAGTGTTGCAACCTACCCCCTTGAAAGAATTTCATCCTCGAAATCTGTACTTATTTGTCTGATGGATTTGGACTCCTTTTCTGGTTAATCTGATTACGGGTTTGGCTAATGTTCGAAAAGTCTTGGATGAATCTCCTGTAGTGTCTAATTTAGCCTAAAGGACTATCTTGGTTTGGATCGATTTTTTTAGGGTCTACCAAGAAGTCTTTTACTGCATTTGTTTCCTCAAGTTTCGTTTTGTAACATACTTCTAGTGATCCACATAGTCAATTTTGGACTTAGAGTAAGTCAGGGTGTCATCCACAAAACTATTACAAGCTAGTCATAGTATTGTCTAAATATTTTGTTCCTTAGATCTATGAATGTTATTGGTTAAACCAATTAACATCATTCTGAGTTTTGAGTTCTAAGGGTCATCTTGTGTATGTCTGACGCTTGGGTTCCCAATTGGTGATTCACTTTGTCTGTTGAATCCTCTTTCTCGGAGCTCATTCAGCTAAGTATCTAACTTAATCAGTTATACTGGTGCTCTTTGGTAGTGGAACGACTAAGGGTTCAGTTCCAATGTGAACTTTGATCTTGGATTCTATTTCTCTATCTAGTGGTAGCTTTGAGAAATCACTTGGTAACACATCTTTTGTACTAGAAATTTATTTCATTCAGATTCTTAAATTCAATCCTTTGATAATTCCATCAAAATTTGGGTATGACATCCAACCTACCCTTCAAAAATAAATTTCAACCTAACTGTTTTTCTAACATACTACTAATGTCACTACTAAGGGACTTGATCTTCAAGAATATCAGCAACAGCGAACACTCATGCCTAATTTTGACCACGACTCTAGTCTTGACCTTGGTTAGCATTCTATTGTTGTTGTCGGCCCTAAGGACGACCATGTTGTCTTTCTCCCTGATTGTTTTATGGCTGCTGTCGTTGAGGAGCCTGAGCTAGTGCTATAGGGCAATTTCTTGCTATGTAACACCTTTGCCTGCACAAGTAACACAACCCTAGTCTTTTTCACTTATTCTTTTAGTTCTTCCTTAGGCTATACTTGCTGTTGAGTTTGAGGTGCCTTCCCACCATTCTTGTTTTACTTTTTCTAGGCTCCTTCGTAGTCTTCGCCATTTCCTAACCTCTTGTTTCTATTTCTCAATCGTTGTCCAAAGTTGAGTTCCTACTTTAGTGTTAATGCCCTTTCTATGAGTCTCTATATGTCTTTAGGCCCAAAGTCATTATTATCTTTCAAATCTCAATCTTGAGGATTTAAGCAAATCGGTTGGCCTTCATCTTCTCCTCCCTAATCAGCTTAGGTAAAAATTTGACCTCATTCTCAACCACCGTCATGTCTCTCTAGTTCAGCCTAATAAAGTCCTCCTGCATCTTTCTTAGTGTACCTTCTGGGAAGAACTTCTCATAGAATACTTCCTTTAGCTCCTCCCAGTTCATTTGCTTGACGTCAATGTTTGGACCAGCCTTTAACATCCGTTACCAACTTCTAGCTAGTCCCTTAAACTGATGGGTAGCTAACGCCACTCTACACGAAGCCTTTGCACCTAACAGGTCCAAGTGTTCGTCCATCTCCTGGTATGAATGGTCTATCGTCATGCAATCAGAAGTTCCATCGAATTGAGATGGGTGGAGTTTCTGCAACTCCATCAACATGTCCCTTTGTTCTTTCTCTTCCATATCCTCTCGTACCCCCTAACGAACTAGAACCTTAAGCACTGGCACTTGCTGCTGCACTAGGATCTATTCTTGTACCTATAGTTGTGGCACCGCCTGTGGTATCATTTGATGTAATGCCCTTATAATCTGTTCTATTACCCTCCTTATGACTTCTGTCATCATATTCTCCATTTGGGTCTCAGCCATACCAATTTGTGTCTCCTGCTCTTGAGGTTCAATCTCGTCAAATATGGTAGTTCTTATTGCATATCTCTTGGATAGAGCCATTTTCTACAAGTCAAAAATCTTTTTAGTAATTATTTTCTCAAGTTTTTGTTTCGTTCATACTATCATGACTCTAGATTCATGTTGCTAGGTTTTGGATTTGTTCAATAGCCTAATAGTTTATTCCTCTAAGTTTTGTTTGAGGGTTTCAAAGCCCTCTAATATTGTTGGGTATAGGATTTGGTCTTGTAATCAGAAGCATGTGATATTTTCATGAATTTAAACAAGCATAGCATGTATTCAATTAGTTAGGGAATCATACAATCATACACGTTCACACTAGCATAGCCAAATTCCAAGTTTCCATCTGTGCCTTCGAGTTCAAGCGTCTCATACCACCCTCACCCATTGACATAGAATTCCACTCAGAGATTTTACTACACCAAATCAATTTCGTAAATTTCTCGACAACTAAGCTATATCAAGCCCCACTATACATGACCGTCCCATACCAGCCATGCATAGGGAAATAAGTTCTTCCAAAGTTACCGATCATTCACCAAACATGTCCTATCATTCTCTAAGTGTAGGATTCGTTCATACCCCCAAATTCATGTGCGTCTCATACCATGTAGAAACCAGAGGTACAAGATCCTCTTGATTTCGTGTCCTGACCAAACAAGTGTTTCATTTTCACACGTTTTCAGTCTCTAACCTATGTCCTAAAAGTTTTTATTTATGATCCATTGTGCCACACCCAAAATTTCTACCTAAGGTCATATTCCTGGACCAAAGGTTTCAATTCCTGGTTAAAAGGTTCAACCCTCATCTAGTTCTTGTACCACTCCTGACACTACCTTTTTAGTACTCTCCCTTGCCCTTACCTACCACCTTCTAATCTTTCCATAGAAAAATAAGTGTGTTCTTCAACTCCAACTACTTGTATGAGCTGGTGGAATAACTTCTAGATTGGGTGGCGAGACCGAAGTCTGCTTAAATAACCGCTCTTTCTCAGATCGGATAACCTATCTCCCTTTCAACGTTTAGCTTTACTCGGGACATGGCTTACCCACTATTATCTCAACTTGCAATCTTTATTTCCAGACAAAACCTTTTCAAAACTTATATTTTTCCTTTTTCAAAAACAACTTCCAAAAATAATATTCAATTGCAAAATTGAAGGTAGGGCATTCTAAATTCAATTCAAGTAAAAATCTTACTTGATTGAGTCAATTCTTTCAAATTCTGCCCAAGGCATCTAAAGCCTGGGCTTTGATACCACCTTTGGTATTAGAGTAGTTCTTTTCGCCTAGTAACCTACTTACTGTGCTATGATACAACCTTTATAACACCTCGCCTCTCTTGAATTCAATTCTTTTCCTTTTTTACTTGAGAGGGATGATGTGGACCGCACCACTCAGCCAGGAAGCAGGTCAGTGTCACATTATTTCTATTTTCCAAACTTTCTGTTTTCATCCCAATTCTCTAAAATTTCTAAGTGTCATATAATTAGAAACTCGTGAACATTTCTAAGTAAAACAACGAGAGATTTAATATCATTAGTTGAAACTAATAGATACATAACCTTACTAATAACATGATTCGAAAAAGATAACATTTAGAAACCATTAAGTAAAATAATTCCATAACATTAATTATTTTCAAAAATTCAAGATACATATCCCTTGAGTCTATTACAGCGAATAAATCTTAAATAACAAATGTGGGCCAACATGCCCTTACAATTAAATAAAATATTTTAAGAAAAAATGTTACCTAAATGGCTATCATGCTGCCTCTATTTATCAATTTTTCTGAAAAGTTAGAAAATGAAAGGGTGAGCACAAAGCCCAATGGATCATTCTAAATACTTATTATTTCAACAAATAAGACATTCATAAATAAACATTTTCAAACATTACATGATTCAACTAATTTCTTGTTTAATAGTTGTATTAAAGACCGAAAGGGGTTAGCCTCGATGTTCTTATCAAAATACTTGTCCAAGATGGACAAGGGCACTCCTTTATGCCAAATTCCACTTGATTTAGGACATTACTCGAGTATTTTGGGACTTTACCCATGTGAACTAGAGAATAACTCAAAGTTCACATCTTAAGAACACCCACCGTAATCACTGTGGAATATTGCGTTGGTACATGGTTAAAATCTCAATTAATTTGTCATTAAATGTAACAATTAGGAATAAAATACTAACATAATAAAGTTCTATAATACCCCAAATGTCAATAAACCTCCACGTCACTGGTGAACAATTAAAATAAAATAAATAAGAAAATAATAAGATACTTAAAAATCATGTAGAATAAGTCCAAATAAACTTAAAATAAATATAAAAATGATATAAATTCAAAAAGCATGAGAAATGGTGAAGAAAAGATGTAGAAAGCTGAAATTCCACTGGCTACCACAGTAAACGAAAGTGATTACCGTGGCAATTTTGGACAAACCCAGAAAACAAAAAGAAATGCATCGCCCTGGTCAGTCAGTGACTGCAGTAATTTTGTAAACCGTGGTAATTCTTGAATGACCATGGTAATCATAGAAGAAATCCATAAACGAGCAAAATGCATTGTCCTGGTTACTGTGGTGACTGTGATAATACTAATTACCGCGGTATTCTCAGGTGACTACGGTTATTCATGGTTTTTTATAAAAATGCAATGTTCGCGCAGAAACCCTAGATCTAGATTTTTGCGTCATAACTCATTATTTTCTCTCCAAAACCCTAACCAAGCCTTCCAATCTCATTTCTCAACATTTTTTTTGAGTTCTAAGGGTGACTTGAGCGCATTCAACGCACCTCTACCCATTCTCAAGCTTAGATTCACAAAGAGGAACACCAACAAGGGTGGATTCGGGTTGAAGCACAGTTTGAAACTGTTTGTGCTAAGGTGAATCACGAAACCCCACTTGAAATCTTATTTTCTTAGCATTGTAAATCATTTTCCTTAAGTGTATGCTTGTTTTACCATGAAGCACATGTGATTTGAGGGTTTGCGAGACCTCACGTTGGTGAGGAACAAAGTGAAAACACATAGGACCCTAATGTATTATGATTTCCCTTAGTTTGATGTATGTTTTAAGCTTAATGTGTGTGTATTGGAGTGTTAAACACATGTCGCCAATTCTAGCAATCGCGGTAATGCAAACATTACCGCGATAATCCAACGTGTACACTATCTTTTCTCTTGTTTTCATTTTGGCTTTGTGTACACCATAAAAGACACAAATCTAAGATTTTGACCATGTTTTGAATGCTTTAGACTCAAATTATCTTGGTATTAAAAAATATTATAGATTAAAGATCAAAACCCATGTGGCAAGGGGCGAAGGCACTAGGAAAAGAAAGACTTAAAGTGGGTGTGATTTTCGTACTCCCTAGCCTTCTTTAAACTTTGAATGCAAAGCATGTTGCATGTGTACTTTTAATGAGCACTTAGAAGCATGCTAAGGCATATCTAATTGATCTTGATTGGAATGACTTGATGTGTGTCCATGATGTTTTGTTACTTGTGTTATAACATGCATAGATAGAGATTTCATGTGTTGATCTCCATGAATGGTCAAACATATCTAATTAGTTTACCTTAAATTATTATGTATGATGACTATGTGTGAATTGGAATGGAATGTGCAACTAAAGAAGATTAAAATTAAAATTTAACAACTCCACTTACTGGGGCGATGACCGGCCTTTGGGTGTCTTCGTGGGTGTCCCTACCCAATCTGACTGCAACAGTTAAATGTGTCTTCAGACAAAGTGTCAATGCGGACTTCTCTCCTTAGACTATGGTCTTGAAAGGTAACTAGTCCTCTAGCATTACCCCCAGATTTGCTTCCAAACCACATGGGGATAATGAGAGTAGGGCTCTTTTGGTCTGGCGTACAACAAAAATAACCAATATAGTGTTTGAAATGCCCTAATGTAATGAAAATGTTTGTATGTTTTGTATTCTGATTTGTGTAATGCTAGTGATGTGTTTGGATGATCCACTAGACTCTTGAGCTCACCTTATTATTTCATTACTGGTGATCATTGACAATTTGGAAGTAGATTAGCCATGTGAGGTCATCATTTTGGTTGAGACCTCACAGGGAGGTTATCACGATTTTCTTTTTGACTTAATGTTTGTTCATTTTGTTGTAAATAATTTGAATTGGGCATGTGCCCTCCATCCTTTTAGCTGTCTTTCTTATAAATATTGGCATGTATCAAATTTGGTTATAGGCCTTATGATATTTCTTTCTAAAATGTATTTTCATGTTGAATTTGTAAACATTTCAAACTGTTGCATGCATTTCCTTAATAAATCCCATTTTGCTAATAAAAAATACATATTTGGAAGAATATTGTGTATTTTAAATTGATTTTATAACTATTTGAAAGAAAGGTTTTCAAGCATGAGACAGACAAAAAGAGAAGGAACTACGTGTGGCCTCTGGCTCTCGATGAACGACCTGAGCCCGACGTCTCCTACAAAATGGGCACAGGTCGTCCCCATGCGCGTTCCTGATGACTCGTCACATAGAGAGAGAGAAATTCAGAACTGCGGTATCACCAGTTGCATTTATAGATCTGATGAATAGAGTCTTCAGACAATACCTAGATTAGTTTGTTATGGTATTTGTAGATGACATTCTAATTTACTCCAAATCAGAGGCTAAGCACATAGAACACTTGCACATTGTCTTGGAAACGTCGAGGAGAAAGGAGCTATATGCCGAGTTTAGTAATTCTAAATTCTAGATGAAAAAGGTTAAGTTCCTTGGCAACCTATGATTGTCACAAAAATCACAAGCTTCTTAGGTTTAGATAAATACTATCGCAGGTTCATCCAAGAATTTTCAAAATTGGTTAGACCAATGACAAAGTTAACTAGAAAGGGAAAGAAGTTCCTCTAGAATGATAAGTGTGAACAGATATTCCAAGAATCGAAGAAGAGGTTAACTTCAGCACCCATTGTAGTCACATCTACCCATGGTGTGAAGTACATCTTATAAACTGATGCTTCACGAATTGGATTAGACTAGGTGTTGATGCTAACCATGATTTGGAGTTGGCAGTGAGTGTCTTTGCATTGAAGATTTGGAGGCATTACCTATCTGCGGAGAGCTTTGATCTATTCTCTGACCACAAGAGTCTGAAGTACATTTATACCCCAAAGGAATTAAATCTTCGACAGCGGATATGGATAGAATTCTTGAAGGACTATAATTTTTAGCTGCACTATCATCTGGAAAAGGCCAATGTGGTGGTCGATGCACTTAGTAAAAAATTTAGCAAGAAAGATGAGGAAAAAGGGCAAATGTATCAGCCAATCAGTGAGTATGACTTGGTATAACTTTAGATGAGGAACGAGTATATTTGTATACTATAACTTGCCAACCAAATCTCTTACACCAAATATAGACAAGTAACAAGTGGATTGTTGATCTCACAGAGGATGTCAAGCAAAGCAACCATACAAACTTCAAAATTGATGCAGAGGGTGTGCTGAGGCTAGAAACAAAGTCTGCATGCCAAGAAGTGGGTAGAGCAGAAGAACCATCTTGGATGAAGCTCATCAGACTAAGTACATGATACATCCAGGAGGTGATAAGATGTACCAAAACCTCAAGAACACATATTGGTGGAGAGGTATGAAGAGGAACATAGCCAAGTATGTCTATAGGTGTCTAACATGTCAGCAAGTGAAAGCCGAGCATAGAAAATTGTTAGGACTATTACAACTACTTCCAATACCAAAATGGAAGTGGGACAATATTGCAATGGATTTTGTTAGTGGCTTGTCGAGGAATCAAAAAGGGGAAGACACCGTTTGGTTTATTATGGATCAACTGACAAAGGTAGCTCATTTTTTACCCTTGGAGAATTGTATGTCAGAGAGATTGTGAGACTACATGGTGTTCCCAAGATTATAGTGTTAGATAGAGATTTCAGGTTTACTTTTTATTTCTGGCAAAGCTTGCAGAAAGAGCTAGAAAGATGACTCACCATGAGAACTGCATTCCATCCTCAAATTGATGAGTAGTGTGAGACGATCATTCAAATATTAGAAGATATGCTAAGAGCTTGTGTCCTTGATTTTAAGGGCAATTGGAGCAAGTATCTACATTTGGTGAAGTTCAACTATAACAACAATTATTAGGCGAGCATACGGATGGCTCCATATGAAACACTCTATGGCAGACCCTGCAGATCACCATCTTATTGGGCAGAATTTGAGGATCAGATTCTCACAGGACCTGAGTTGGTAAAGGAGATGAATACTCAAGTAAAGAAGATTCAAAAAAGACTAGTTGCGACTTAGAGTAGGCAGAAGAGCTATGCAGACAAGAGAAGAAGATCCTTGAAATTCCAACCAGGTAATAAAGTGTTCCTAAAGATCAGCCCACAGAAGGGGATGAAGGGGTTTAGAGTCAAAGGGAAATTAATACCAAGATTTATCGGTCCGTTTGAGATACTTAGGTGGGTTGGTAAATGCACCTACGAGCTAGACTTGCCAAACCAAATGTCTTCAATCCATAATATATTTTATGTATCGTGCTAGAAAGTACAAGCTGGACCCATCTCACATCATACACTACAGGTGATCATGCTTTAGGACAATGCAACTTATGAGGAATCAGCAGTTAAAATACTAAACCATAATGTGCAGAGTCTCAGGACCAAGGACAGTCCTTTGGTCAAAGTGTTGTGGAGGCATCATAATCTAGAAGAAGCAACTTAGGAATTAGAGAGCGAGATGCAGATGTAGTACCCAAGCCTTTTCACTAGAAACACCTAACAGGACAGCGTCAAATAGGTAACCTATTCTTTTAAATTTTGAGGATGAAATTCTTTTAAAGGGGGTAGGTTGTAATATCCCAAATGTCTATAAGACCTCTACATCATTGGTGGATAGTTAAAATAAAAAAATTAATTAATTAAATAAATAAATAATAAGATACTTAAAAATCATATAAAATAAGTCCAAATAAACTTAAAATAAATATAAAAATGATATAAATTCAAAAAGCACGAGAAATGGCAAAGAAAAGATGCAAAACGTCGAAATTCCACCGGTTACCGCGATAAACAAAAGTGATTACCGTGTTAATTCTGGACAAATCCAGAAAACAAAAAGAAATTTATCGCCCTGGTCATCGTGGTCAGTGACCGCAATAATTCTTGGGTGACCGTGGTAATCACAAAAGAAACTCAGAAACAAGCAAAGTACATCGTCTTGGTTACCACGGTCAATAACCGCAGTGATACTGATTACATAACCGTAGTAATACTGATTACCGCGATAATTCTCGAGTGATCGCGATGATTCGTGGTTTTCTATAAAAACGCAATTTTCGCGCAGAAACCCTAAATCTGGATTTTTTGCACCAAAACTCACAGTTTTCTCTCCAAAACCCTAACCAAGCCTTTCAATCTCATTTCTCTACATTTTTTTTGAATTCTAAGGGTGACTTGAGCTCATTTTACCCTTCTCTACCCATTTTCAAGCTTAGATTCACAAAGAGCAACACCAACAAGGGTGGATCCGGGTTGAAACACTGTTTAAAACTATTTGTGCTAAGGTAAATCACATAACCCCACTTGAAATCTTGTTTTCTTAGCATTGTAAATCATTTTCCTTAAGTGTATGCTTGTTTTCCCATTAAGCACATGTGATTTGAGGGTTTGCAGGACCTCATGTTGGTGAGGAACGAAGAGAAAATGCATAGGACCCTAAGGTATAAAGATTTCCCTTAGTTTGATGTATGTTTTAAGCCTATGTGTGTGTGTATTGGAGTGTTAAACACATGTCACCGATTCTAGCGTAGCATTACCCCAGTAATCCGTCGTATGCCCCATCTTTTTCCTTGTTTTTGTTCCAGCTTTGTGTACACCATGGAATACCGATATAAAAGACATAAATCTAGGATTTTGACCATGTTTTGCATGCTTTGACTCACATTTCTTGGTATTAGAAAATCTTATAGATTAAAGATCAAAACACATGCGACAAGGGGCAAAGGCACAAAGAAAAGAAAGACTAAAAGTGGGTGTAATTTTCGTACTCCCTAACTTTATTTAAACTTTGAATGCAAAGCATGTTGCATGTTTACTTTTAATGAGCACCTAGAAGCATGCTAGGGCATATCTGATTGATCTTGATTGGAATGATTTGACGTGTGTCCATGATGTTTGGTTGCTTGTGTTATAACATGCATAGATAGAGATTTCATATGTTGATCTCCATGAATGGTCAAACATATCTGATTAGTTTACTTTAAAATGTTACGTATGATGACTATGTGTGAATTGGAATGGAATGTGCAACTAAAGAAGATTAAAAGTGACATTTAACAACTCCGCGAACCGAGGCAATGACCGGCCTTTAAGTGTCATCGTGGGTATCCCTACCTGAGCTGATTATGTCTTCGAAGGGAGTGCCAATGTGAACTTCTCTCCTTAGACCGTAGTCCCAAAAGGTAGCCAGCCCTCTGGTGTCACCCTCAAATGCGCTTCCAGAACACACGAGGACAACGTGAGCAGGGCTCTTTCGATCTTGTGTATGACAAAAATAACCAATATAGTGTTTGAAATGCCCTAATGAAATGAAAGTGTTTGCATGTTTTGTATTCTGGTTTGTATAATGCTAGCGATGTGTTGGAATGACCCATTAGGCTCTTGAGCTCTCCCCATTATTTCATTACAGGTGATCATTGACACTTCGGGAGTAGACCATCATGCAAGGTCGTCATTTTGGTTAAGACCTCATTGGGAGGTTGTCACAGTTTTCTTTTTGGTTTAATGTTTTATCATTTTGTTGTAAATAATTGGAACTAGGCATGTGCCCTCCATCCTTTTAACTGTCTTTCTTTTAGATTTTGGCATGTATCAAACTTGGCCATAGGCCTTATGGTATTTCTTTCTAAACTATTTTTCATGTTGAATTTGTAAATATTTCAAACTGTTGCATGCATTTCCTTAATAAATCCCATTTTGCTAAGAAAAAACCTATATTTGAAAGAATATTGTGTATTTTAAATTGACTTCATAACTATTTGAAAGAAAGGTTTTGAAGCATGAGATAGATGGAAAGAAAAGGAACGGTCGTGGCCTCTGGCTCTTGGTGAACGACCCAAGCTCGGCATCTCCCACTGAATGGGTGAACGTCGTCTCTGTGTGCAGCCGTGACGACTGGTCGCATAGAGAGAGAGAGAGAGAGAGAGAGAGAGAGAGAAACTGGGAGCCGTGGGAGTCGAGGTGTCACAAATTCAGCATGTGAGCATATTAAAAACATAACAATTATCATATTAGCACATAGTATATACGCAAACCTAAGCATGCAAGATCTAAGCATAGCATGCATAATCAATGATTATAAAACATGCAAACTCAAGCACAAACATCTTATTGAAATCAAAATAACAAGATAAAACTCAAAAATCACTTCCACCTCAATAGTCTCACTCCTCTAAAGCCTCAGTTGAATCTCTTACAAATTTTTCTAATTTGTAACCCAAACTTTCTGTAGCACTTCGTTACCTCAACCCTAATTGTTGTTTAGAACAGTTCAAGAAAAGTGAGAGAGAGAGAGAGAGAGAGAGAGAGAGAGAGAGAGAGAGGGATGCCAAGAGAGAGCAAGAAGGACTTGTTAGTTCTTATTGGAGTGAAGAGAATATGAGCACAATAGTCCTTATATAGAGTTACTGTGGTCAAGGATTGGCAGGTTTGGGTGCTTGGGCAACAGGAAACTTTCTATTTCCTTCTTGTGTGCCACATGTGAGTGTAGACTTTAGGGTTTGGTCTCGTGATTCCACAAGACGCAGGACTGTGGTTCCCTAATTACATGTTGTTCCGTGGTTCCACAAGATGTAGGACCGGGTCCTCAATTATAGGACTACGGTCTTACAATTTCACAAGGCCGTGGTTGCCATTGTTTTCTATTTTCTATTATTCTCATAATGTTCATTAAAATTGTACCAAATTCTCATATTTTTATATTTCTACATTCCGATGTTTCTATGTTCCATCTTCCTATGTTTCTATTCTTTTATATTTCTATATCTCAATATTTTATATTTTTCTATATTCTTCATTTCGGCTACATTTTTTCATAATAAAATATATGTTAATTTTCACACCAAAACTTCTATAAAATTCTCTCTAAATAAATTTCATTTCCCATTTTGGCTACTTATAAGGTAAAACATCCACACTTTTGTATCCACAAATTTCATAAAATTCTCAAAATTAATTTTCTCAACTTATTTTATTTAATTTCATTTTCGTGCAAATTTTTAGAGTATTATTGAATTACACGACATTTATACTACAACTTTATAGTTTTCTCGAGAATTATTTTATTCAAATAGTTTGCTCTAATTTCTATTTAAATACTTAAAATTTCCTCAAAATTTTTGAGTGTTACATGGGTGTTACCTCTAAATGATATCCCGGACCAATAGGGGGTTAATGAGATATTCCTTTTGATCTTAACGACAACCTAAAACAATTGAATTGTTTGAATCACCTAATGCATGATAAGTGTGTGCATGTTGTATATTTTGGCTTTAATGATACTTGAAATGTATTATATATAATCTACTAGGCTCTTGAGTTCACCTCACTTCTAACTTTTCAGGTGACTAGTTATGAAGTTTGTGCTATCGAACAAGACCAATTAGTTCTTCATTATAGTAGTCGGCCTTACTAATAGGGCATTTCAAGTCTTGTCTTTTATTTATGGCTTTCAGTCTAGGTATGTGGATTTAGAGTGTCAGTGACTATATTATGATTTTATTTTATCATTGGAAACTCGGCCATGGAGCCATAGTTTAGTTGACAGTATTGAATTTAATTTAAATTATTTTTCAGTTAATATATTATATCATGGTTTTTATTTTGTATTTTCTTAATCAATTTATTTGTACACTTTGTTGTGTTTTGAAAAGAATTCTAGTGCGACTAGGAGATTAGTGATGTGTGAAATAATAATATCACGATTCTTGAATAGTAAGATGTGATAAAAGCATATATGGATGCATATACGTCTCTAACTATGAGATAAATTTGTCAAGTGTGAATGATTGGGGAACCGGGGTAAAGCCATGAGGTAGTAATTTTTTTAAATGCAAAAACACATGTTTTGCATGAATCTAAATCCATTTGAAAATTTCTGCTTTTTTATATATATAAGATAATGTACGCATGAGTAGATTAAGATAATAATCATTAATGTTTGAAAAGGGTCTAACATTTAGGTCTAATAAATATCATGAGAAAAATGAGTATTAAGGTCTTAAAACATGTGAAATCGAAAAATAACCACTGGCTGGAATTTTTATTGTTAACAAAAAAAATAAATAATTTGGAATTTCACTAATATATGGTTGTTAAGGAAAAATATAGCACATGGTCTCATAAGAAAACAATAAGTAGATAAAATAAATTGAGAAAATTCACCCAAATTAATGAGAGCGTAGAATGTACTGAAAAATAAATAAAAATAATTTTTACAAAATTATTTAAGTAGAAATAGAATTTTTAGAATGAAAATAACTTAATTAGTGAAATAGAGTTTAAAAAATAGTGAAAAATGCATGTTAAAATTATTACTAGAAGGCATATTTCTGAAAATTAGATTTTGAAAATTTTAGTAAAAAACAAGTAAAAATAATAAAATTTTAAAATATATATGTGTGTGTGTACAAATGTATGTATGCATGCATATATGTATGTGTGTGTGTGTATGTATGTAGATAAACCTAACCTAATATTTCAAAATCTTATATATTTTAAGATCTATTATATTCTAAAATATTGTATAATCTATATGTTAAAACTACTTATTTACTTCTAAGCTAGATCCTTAAAATTTTTATCTAAATGCTATTTCTACATTCAAACTCCTAACCTAGGAATAAAAATTTTATTGTCTTAGGTTTCTTAATCAAGATATCCCTGTATCATGCTCCAAGATTGGAACATACAAGAAAAAATTTACATTTTGAGTTTTCTTATTAAGGACTCCCACCATTCATGCTTCACCTATAGTGCTCAATTACAAATGTTGGGTTACGTAAAAGATGAAAACCTTTTATAGGAGAAAAGCTCTGCTTCTTCAAAAGCAATGTAAGACTAAAACAAGGGAAAATAATTATAAAACTTCTACGACAGCTTTTCATCTCTCTATACCTATTGACTAATAAATGTTGTGTAATTAAAAAAATATTACGTATAGATAATAGAAATAAAATAAAACAATTAGTACATCAATTAGTTCTACCTTTATAATTACTTCATATTAGTACAAATGAATGTGTATAAATATATTTTAATGATTTAAATTTTATAGAATATATCATATAATTAGTGATAAGAACTAATTACTTAAACATCTTTTTATTTTTAATATCTTAATTATTATAATAATGAAATATATTATTTGTATTCCTCTATCTCTCTCTCTCTCTTTTCCATTTCCATCAATGCCTTCAAGCATTTTGACATAGATTCCGTCACTCAATTCGATCATTTTGTGCTTCAATTAATTTTTTGATTATCCTAGATTTTTGTGTCAATATATGAGATTAGGGTGAGTGTATTATACGATTATTGTTATAAATATTTTATATTGAATGCCTTTGTAACCATTATCATTTAGTATTTTGTAACCCCTTTTGTATTTAGAATTTTGTAACCCCTAAATCTTATTTATGTCTAAGTTTAAATATTATAATTATGATTTGTGTAACCCCTCATTCCTAAAATCTATATAAAGGGGGTGCTTACATTGTAAATGGTGTACCAAGGTTGAAATTCAACCTATTATCAAGATAATGAAAAGCTCTCTTCATTTTCTATTTTCTCAAGTTTGTCTTCTAGTAGTTCTTTGATCTTCTAGTAGTTTTTCTTTTATTTCATAACACGTTATCAGCACGATCACGCTCTTTCTGAAAATATATTGAAGATCAAAGAAACAAGAACTTCGAAGATGAAAGTTTGAAGGTATGATTTTAATTTGTGAGATTAATTTTTATGTTATTATTTGAATAATGCATATCTTTTGTATATA
>JAJIYU010005799.1:0-21675 GCA_030144865.1 Tinospora cordifolia | reverse complement strand
ATTTAGTTTTTACAAACAATCTCATTCATACCAATCATCATGTACATCATGAAAAATAAATCAGAGAATGCAGGCTATTCTCATGAATAAATAATGAAATCTACATGATCTCCTATTAATACATGTTATAAATAAATAGAGCACAATTTAAATCAATCATCACACTATCACTCAAGCAAGCCAAACAGTTAATCAACTTATAACAAATTCTAATAATCCTAAAACTATTCAACTAAATGTTTTGAATTTTAAATCCATATAATACAAGTGAGCAAGGAAGTCACGCCCACTTGGTCTTGCCGATTATCCAGGGCTTTCTCTTTGTCGCGAATGATCATCCTAAGAAAATCGATCTGCAATAGTGATCATGACGCATAATTCCTCAATTAGCATTTCTATTATTTTTCCTACTACTAACATTCATAAGGAATTTGACCCCTTTTGAGAATCATTTATATCTCTGACAATTTGAATGTTCTATAGTCTCAAATTCTTTTTATTATAGTTAAATTATTCCTAAAATAATTACGAACAAAATAAGACTTCTATTGATCAAATCTGTAGTCTCATTTGTAATTGAGATTTCTACCCTTTTCCTGCTAATCAAGTTTCGCTAAGATCATGGTTGAGTGTCAGTTTAAATAATTTCCATTCATTTAATCTCCTGAGTTAGATCCGTAACGACTTAAATTCATATTCTTGATTTAAATACTTGAATTAATTATATAGACATCTATTTCTAAATTGTATTATTATAAGATGGGTAGCTTCATTAAAACTTCATCATTCTAATCAATTCATATTAATTATTTATATTATATTGGATTCAACACCTTATAGTATATTGGTAAATTATATTATAATTCTGTTATTAACTAAACATACTAAATTAACATAAATCAAAATTTTCACAATTCTCTTACCTCTCTATTTCGATCAGCTGGCCGACCAACAGTTGGAGCACAAACCAGGTTCGTCTTCTTCATTCCTCGGCCAGCAACGTGAACAGCAGTTTTGGTCACAAAATTCCCAGCCTTGGTATCAGTTTCGTCTTCCTTCTACCACGTACGCACGACAGAATGCACCAACGTTCTGTTTCTTCTTCGATTGCACGTAACAGTAGCAGCAGCAGTGCTGCTCTTTCGTTCTCCTTCCTTTGTCACGCACCATCAATGATCAACATGCATTTACAGCCAACCAAAATGCACCTGCAACCTCAGTTCGTCATCTTCTTCACCGCACGGTCAGCAGCATCACTTCCATTTCTTCCTCTGTTTTTCAGTCCTCATCACCGCACGGCTTCCTCTTCATTTCTGTTGAACGCAACAGCAGCATCGTGAGTTGCAGCAGGACCTACGCCCAAACAGAGAAGTCTCTCTCTGTTTTCTCTTCATCGTCCAATACCGGTCCACCGTAATTCCGACCCCATTTCAGTTCTTCCATCTGTTTAACAGACTACGATTGGCAGCAACTACACATTGCAACGCCCCTGTTTCAGTTGCTGCAGCCATTTTCTTCTTCTTCAGTTGCCTACAGCAACAACCCACAGCAACAATACAGAGCATCGTCCTGCTCTGTTTTTTCTCCACAGCCAGCAGCACATATGAGCAGCAGCTCCTGCTCAACGTCCCCCTGTCGCAGCTGCTTCTTCTTCCTCTGTTCCACGATGCAGCAGCAGAGCCTCCTCATTCAACTTCAATGTCCCCTACTCGTTTTGTTCCTCTGCTGTTCGTTCCAGCCTTCTGTTTGTCGTCCTGCATGTTCGGTTGAAGCAGCAGCTGGCTGCAACGGCAGCAACAGCTGCAACTACCCACCACACTCACATCTCCTAGCAGCTATCTTCTTCTTCAAAATTTTTGCAATTCAACGACCAACATTAGCAGCTCACCGTTTCTCTTCAAACACCGCAGCTCGGTTGCCTCCTCTTCTTCTCGTTCTTGTTTCTCCCTCATTCGGCACACCGGCAGCAGCAGTAGTGAGCTGCTCTGTTCTTCTCCCTACGGTCCACGGTTTGCGAAACACGAGCAGCAGCTTCTTCTGTCTAGTTTTTCTCAACGTCCCCTGCATAGTGTTCTTCTTCGTTTTTCTTCTGCAACCGTTTTCTCCCATCATGCTGCACCACGCTTCTTCCTTTATTTACACACGCAACGACTGTTCTCGAACTGTCCGACGCACCGCCCATCTTTTTTTCCAGTGGTTTCGAGTCTTCTGTTCCGGCTTCTCCCATACGCCAAACTTCTACAGTTTTCTTCTATATTGGTTCATTTTATTTTGTTTTTATTAATTTTTTTTTTAACACAATTTATTTATCAACCATACTAGTATTTATACTCTTTTTTTTTGTTTATTTACTTTATTATTATCATTTCCCTTATATATAAAACTTTAGTATAATTTACACCAACTTTATTTAAAACCTAATGTATAGTTAATTTCTAAGCACATTAAATCACATTATAGACTTGTAGGCTATTCATATTAATAATGTAATCTCCTTATTCATTTTAATCTTTCCATCCTATATAAAATTTATATTTTTATCTATTGATTTATTTATTTATTTTTATTTTTTTCTAGTCATAATAAACATCAATTATTTTAATTATTTTACATATCTATAGGACATAAATATAACGTTGTCATCCTATTATTATTCTTATTATTATTTTTCCATCAAATAATATATTTTATTTTATTATTATTATTTTTTTGCATTATTTGCGCCTTCGCGCGAGCGCGAACGAGCGATTTACTTATTTACTATTATCATTCTTCTCCCATTTACCATGACGTGGCACGATCGCGATATTACGGGGTGTTACAATTTTTCAATTTGTTCTAGTTTGATTCATAACAGTTTTCCAAGAATAAATTGTTACAATAAATAAATAATTTTAACATTTTTATTATATAAAATAATAAAAATACTCATTCATAGAAATAAATAATTACAACTTTAACAAACCTCTAGGATTGCATAACATCATCTTCATTATTCTCAATTGAAAGCAACTCAACGACTCGATAATATTAGCACTAATATATCAATAACTTTTCTTAAAATAAAGTGTATTTAAATGTTATTGATATATAGATAATAAGAGTATCAATATATTACCAACTTCAAATGCACTTATTTGAAGTTACTAATATTGCTAATATATGACAACTTTTCTTTATAGAAAATAAATATATTTAAATATTGCTAATATATCAACAATATCAACATTGATATACAAAAACTTCAAGTGTATTTGAAATTGTTGATGTATCAGTGTTGATATTGTCAGTATATCAACAACTTTTCTTAAAAAAATTAAGTATACTTGAAAGTTACTGATATATAGATAACAGCAACACAAATAATTTAGCAACTTTTGTAAAGAAAATAAGTGTATTTGGATATATTTAAAGTTGTTGATATATTAGCACTAATATTACTAATATATCCACAACACTTACACACACTTATTTGAAGTTGGCAATATATCAATACAAGTATTATCAATATATCAACAAAACATTTGAAATATGAAAGTCAAGCTATAATTGTAATAACCCGTAAATTTTTAATGTGAACACGTTGACAATGGAATTCTAAAATAAATTAATTAAGAAAAATAAAATGATAAAATCATGTTTTATAACTATCTAGATATGTGAAAATAAATATTTTGATGTTTATTATGATTTGTGTAGAAAATAATAATATAAAGAAAGAAAAATAAAAATAACCCTGAATGTTTCAACACGTACACATCAAAAATAAATTTTTAAAAATACTAATTAAATATAAAAATGTTCAAAAATAAGATTTAAATGTTTATTACAATATTTATTAAAGAAATAAAATAAATCACATCGGTTGAAGTGAAAAAAAAAATCAAAAAATAAAAAGGATACTTATGAGGGTCTTTTTGAACTGATCTAAAAAAAAGAGAACTGGGCTAAAATATTGAAAAAAATAAAAAATAAAAAAATAAAAAAGGATCTATGAACAGTACCCACAGGTATTGTTCTCCCCCTTTAAAAATTGCAACAGAATGAAAAAAAAAACAAGAAAATCGCAGATCACGTTTTGGGGAATCTGATGGTCATCGGAGATCCGATTTTCATCCGGAGATAGTCAAAATGATCTAGATCAGATCTAAAGCAATTCTACGCATCCAAGGTAAGTTTCTAAAGCGTTAAACTCATCCAAATCAATTCTCATAAGCTAACAACATCAAAATCACAAAACTGATCGGCGATTTGGGGGTTTTGACGCACGAAATGATCCAAAGCGAATTGGCTCAGATCTTCCTTTCAAATTGATGAATTAATGATTTTAGACTAAATTCTAGAAGTTTTGACTGTTCATTTGTAGTTTTTGACGAATCTAATAGAATTTGATCAGATCTGGGCAATTTGGGCCAAAAATTCTTTGGAGAAGGATAAAACTTGATCCGCTCAACATTTGAGGTAATAATCAGAATTAAAGTTGTTCTATTCTGAATTTAAAAAGAAAGAATATAATTTTGTATACTAATGTGGTGAAATAGAAAATCTGAATATTTGGGACCCTTATATAAGGAAATTGATATGAATGGTGATTTTTATCGTAATTTGGGGGTTCAGTGATTCAGAGAATTGAATTATGAATGATTGATTTCAGATTGATGATTAGTGAGTGTCGAGGAGTGGTGCATCTCTGTTGAGTGGTGCATCTCTGTTGAGTGGTGCAAGGGTCATCCGACATATACAGGTGGGCAAGATTCTCTTGCTCACTAGTATTATATAGATTTCAAGTCTAAAACATGATGGTTGTGTAGCCTAGGATGTTAGATGCATGTTAGGATGTGTATAATTCTTGAATTCTTTGATTGATGATTGAACATAATGTCTGTTTATATGCTTTCAATATTTGCTTGAATATGAGGCATAATGTCTGGTTATTTATATCATTTGCTACATGATTTAGATACCTTGAATGATGATATGGTATGAAATGAAATCTATCGAAACTAAAGAAGATTAAATTAAGATTTAATAATTTTACGTACTGGGCAATGGTGGCATCTATTGATGACTCGCGGATGTGGCCATATTTGCCGCATGATTCTTCCAAATCCGATCATTGGTGTTTTTAATGAAGCCTGCTGCGAAGGCTGAGGGTTCCTCGGATGGGTGAGCAGTGAATGTATGCCATTGCACCGTTCCTTGGATGTTGTGATAGGTTGAGAATGATATCGTGGCTTGAGATGGTACCGGCTAGGATCAATTTCGTGTCACAAAGGGACACAGAGAGTATAGCTCTTTCAATCTTAGAGTGTGACAAAACAAATGACTGTTTGAAACGATTAATGTAATGAATGTGTATGCATGTTTTGGATATTGGTTTATATAATGCTAGTGATGTGTAGAGATGATTCACTGGGCTTTTGAGCTCACCCCACTTTCTTTTACAGGTACTCGCAGAGGTAGAGTACACTAGTTGACCGGTCGATCAGGAGTTGGTAAGTGACCTCACTTGGAGGCCACAGTTGGACTTGTATTTCTATGTTTGTGTCATTGTCACAGATCTTGTATATATGTTTTGAACAGGGCATGTGACCATTTATTTTCTTATGGAACTGTTTTACATTTTAAAATGTTATTTGAAACTTTGGCTTTATGAGCCTATTTTAGATCATAAATTTTGAAGTGTATTTTGAGATGTTGCCTTTAGAGGCTAATGACTTGTATATGTTCAGTTTTACTTGAAACCTACTATATGGGTTGGTGATTTTAATGAATTCTGCTGCAATAATTTGTTTTCATTATAAATATTGACTGTAAAAAAAATCCAATAAAGTATTTGAAATTATTTTTCTAAGTTATAATATTTGTTGATAAACATAGTATGATTTTCTATCAAGATTGATATGTTTTCTCATTTTATGAAATTCAGAACAGATGTAGTGAGTTGAAAAGAGGTTGATGACCCCTAGTTCCTGGCGGATCAGACCCACTGAAATGTAAAAAGTCCCACATGCATGGCATCTAAGCCGAAGGGAGCGCTTATCTATACACTGGGCTCGACCTGATGCGTGTAGAAGGACCTGGGTTCCGACCTGGGGGCTCGGGGTGTCACAATAATGTTTTTAAATCATGTAATTTTTATCATTAATATGAAGAAGAATAATAAGAAATAGTAGAAAGTTGAAAGATATAAACCATCATCATCATTATTTTGATCTTATTGTCGTCCCACCAAATGAGAATGAGAACGAGATGTCATGAAAAGAAAAAAAAATGTTTTAAATTTGAAAAAAAAAAAGAAAAAGAAAAAGAAGTTTAAAGAACAATAAAAGACAACCAAGATGAACCTTGTTAAGTTATCAAATTGCTTTTATTTGAGGATAACAAAGAAAAAGTTGTGTAATGGTTAGAATTCATTGGATTTATAATTATTCATTTGTACCGATGAATATTTTTGTGATTTCACAGACCAAGAGGAGTACAATTATTTATTTATACAAAATAATTTATTCTTGTAGAACTAAGTTTTTGAAGGGTTATTTTTGTAAATTTTCTTTTTTTGGAACAATTAGTTCCATGGCATGGGTTAAAAGCATATTTTAGTGCATCAATAGCACTCATAAATTTATGAAAGTAGCCCTTCAGAAAAGAGTTTTACAGAATAAACCATCATGCCCATTTAAATAATTTTAACCCCTTTGGCCACGGCAAAAATGCTCCTCATCTCATAAAATTAATTGTGTCTCGTTTAAAATGACAAAAATATCCTTATTGAATACATCCACATTTAACTTTCACCAATGACTTTGCTTAAAAGAGATGAAAATCAACTTTATATGTTAAATCGTTATTGATTTGTTCATCTTGTACATCATTGTTGCATTGTTGTCGGAATCATCTTCATTCTTCTTCATATCTTGTGCAACCTCTTTTGATTTCATGAATCTTCTTATTTTCATTCTATGGATTGCAAATCACATGGAAACAAAGTTAATGATGGTTTGTATCTTTCAATTTTTCATCATTTCTTATTATTTATCTTTTTATTGGAGCTCAAAAAACTATATCATAGCATTTAAAGACATCATTGAAAAGTATGATAACTTGAATTCTATGTTACAAATATCTCGTTGATATATTAGCAATACCAATATTGATATATTGGCAACTTCTAACATATGGATTTCATGTAAATATATGTTGCTAATATATTGACAACATCAGTGTTGATATATCAGCAACATTTCAAATAGATCATTTTAAGTGCATTGACGTTAACAATATATCAAAGGCATCATTGTCGATATATTGTCAACTCTCACAAGTCATGTTACATTGTCGATTTATCACCATTGATGTCGTTGATATATGGTAATATTTGTATTGATATATTGATAACTTTCTCAGAGATAAATAATTACACACACGCGGTGTTAGTTGCATAGCAAACTAACATTAGAGTAGGCAAAATGTTGCATTTTATAAGAAATAAAGAAAAATAGAAGTAAAAAAAATTCATGATTAGCAATAGTTGCATGTAGTTAGGGATTTACATTGTTTAATAACTTTTAAGCCTTGTTTTCTATAGTTTTAATATTCTTTTATGAGAAAATGATGTCTGGGAAAGGAATTGAGTATATTGCAGGATACAGGTTGAAGCACACAGGAAGAATGCATCAGAAGAAGGCAAATAAGAGATGGAATCAAGAGAAAATACAAGTAAACCGCGGTCCAAGAACTGAAGACCGCAGTAACAACAGAAGAATAGAACCAGCAGATAAAGCACTGGTGACCGCGGTCACCAGAATGTGATTTGCACAGAAACAACACAGACTGCGGTGGACAGAACATGGAGAATTCCTGGGTTTTGACATAGAAGTCATGGACCTCGGTCACTCAATTGTCTAACGAGATTTTCGTATTTTTTAAGTTTTTTAGTGCGGGACTATAAATAAAAAAGGGTAATTAGAGTCGAGAGGACCGAATATCGAAAAAAAATCATTGTGACGGCTATTAGCGCATGAAAAACTAGATTTTTATTGAGAATTGAAGATTGTTTAAGAGATTTAAGTATATATTACTTCTTTGAATTTAATTTTATAATTTCCTTTGAATTCATGTCTAGCTAATCAGTTTTATTGTCGGATGTGATGTTCAATGCATAGTTTGTAATATCTAATTGTCGTTACTGAATTATAGATTCTATTCCTTATTGTGTAGACTTAAAGCCTTATGTCTACTGACCATAGATGTATTGAACTTAATACTTTGGTCTATCTTGGGAGAGAAGCCTAAAGGGTGGATATCACAATTTGGACTTAGACCGGTTGATTTATTGGGAGATCGTTGACCAATCTAGGGAGTTGCACAGGGATTCTTGGATAGAACACATTGATTGTTAAGTGAATGCCTCGGAAGAGGGTTTGACAAAACAAATCTAGTGAGTGTTGAAATACCTTGGGAAAGGATTTCAACTATTGATGCTACAGCTCATGGATTAAGTAATTCATAACTACAACGAAGATTTACAAACTACGCAGCGGCATTCACTATCCTAGACATGTCTATATATTAAATTCTTAACATTAACTATTATCTTTGTGTAGAACATTTTCTAGTTTTAAAATTAATTCAATCACATCCAATCTAGTCTTGATAAAACGGTGATCAATAGTAAATCTGGTATTTGAAATCACAAGCCAACCCTTTTTTCCTGAGGATGATACCTGGTCGTACCGGTTATTACTACTGTAATCTCGTACACTTGCGGGGTTATCAACAAGTTTTTGTCGCCGTTGCCAGGGAAAAATGGTGTTAGTGTTTTTAAAACCGGTTGAATTTGGTTTGGTCTTAGTCAAGACGATATGTTATTTTATTATTACTTATTAATTGATTTTTCTTATCATTACTAAAGAATACATTGAATACACTTGATCCGTTTGCGTTTTTTGTGTTTCAGGCTTGTATGAGTAAACGTCCTTGTGACCATCACGATTCAGATTTGCTGAAAACAATCAGTCAGATTCAGTTGGAGGCTCAAGAACGTGCATCAAACATGGCTGAAAGCGGTCGTTCGGGTGTTGGTAACAATGGAGAGGCACCATTACGAGACTTCTTCAAACCTATCTTAAACAACAACTACTCAGGCATAGCAAGGACACCAATAAATGCAAACACTTTTGAGTTGAAACCGTCCTTGATCACCATGGTGCAGCAACAACAATTTGGAGGTTCAGCTGTGGAGGATCCAATGGTACATCTAAACTCCTTCATGGAAATATGCAATTCGGTCAAAATACATGGAGTAACTGCAGATCAAATTAGGCTGCGACTGTTTCCCTTCTCCTTAAGGGATAAAGCAAAAAGCTGGTTGCAAACCTTGCTTCCGGGAAGTATCACAACTTGGGAAGAAATGAGCCAGAAGTTTCTACAAAAGTATTTCACACCAGCCAAAGTACATCAGCTGCGAGGGGAGATTAGCTTTTTCAAACAATCTGAGTTTGAGTCTTTATGTGAGGCTTGGGAGAGATTTAAAGACTTACTAAGGCATTGCCCACAGCATGGATATCTACGTTGGCTTCAAATTCAGATGTTTTATAGTGGACTTACACCACCCACAAGGGCCTTGGTAGATTCAGCAGCTAGAGGATCTTTGATGGGGAAATCAACCACAGAAGCAACTCAACTGATTGAAGACATGGCACCCAATGCTTATGGACATGGAATAGAAAGAAGTACAGCTAAGAGAGTGGGAATTCATGAAGTTGATGAGATTAGTGCCTTGCATGCCCAAATTGCAGCAATGACC
Organism: Tinospora cordifolia; assembly: GCA_030144865.1. Classification (NCBI taxonomy): domain Eukaryota; kingdom Viridiplantae; phylum Streptophyta; class Magnoliopsida; order Ranunculales; family Menispermaceae; genus Tinospora; species Tinospora cordifolia. Next base: position 11,867 of record JAJIYU010005799.1, on the reverse strand, counting down.
CATCGGTTGAATTTGGTGGAAGAAAAGAGTAGTGGAGCACAACTTCAGCAACATCAACAAGTGCACTCAATTGTTGAAGCAAATAAGTCATCCTATCATGGAGAAGCTTCAATCGAACAGATGAATGCAATGAACAACGGGTATCAAGTACCAGTTGGGGGATATAATGTCCCAAAGTATTACATCCGGGTGTGAGAAACCATGAGAATTTCTCATATGCAAATAACAGAAATTCTCAAATGCCTCCAGGATTTGTCAATCAACAGCCTTTGCAAGATAAAAAGTCATCTTTGGAGGATAAACTCGATGAAATGATGAATATGCATTCAAGATTCTTCAAAGAGTTAACTGGAAGGGTTGATAAAAATGACACAAGAGTTTCTAGAATTGAAATCCAGGTGGGAAACATTAATGCCACTGTTAAAAATCTGGAAACACAAGTGGGGCAATTGGCACAAATAGTGTCAAACCAGCAGCGGAGCTCTTTTCCAAGTGATACTCAAGTAAATCCAAAGGAGAGCTACAAAGCAGTTACTACTAGGAGTTGGCAAAGAGGTAGTAGGTCCACCAAATCCAAGTATACTACCTATTGAAGCTGAGGAAGTTGTTAGCAATGAAATGGATGTGCAAAAGTCATCTATAGGTCAACTTGAAGAACCGATATCATCAAAAGGGAAGGTCAAGGCAAGAGTAAATCAAGAGAGCAGAATTTCTAAAACTCCACCTTTACCATTTTCTCAAAGGTTTTAGAAAAAGAAGATGGATGAACAGTTTGCTAAATTTTTGGAGATGTTTAAGAAAATCTATATAAACATTCCATTTGCTGAAACTTTGCAACAAATGCCCAATTATGCAAAGTTTATGAAGGAGATCATGTCCAAGAAAAGGAAGTTGGAGGATTTTGAAACAGTCAAGCTCACTGAAGAATGTAGTGCTATCCTATAGAAGAAGCTTCCTCAAAAGTTAAAAGATCCGGGTAGTTTCACTATACCTTGCAATATTGGGTCTAAAATTTTTTAGAAGGTACTATGTGATCTCGGAGCAAGCATAAATCTAATGCCTTTGGCAGTATGTAAAAGGTTGGGAATGACAGAAATCAAGCCAACAACCATCACTCTTCAACTAGCTGATAGGTCTTTAACATATCTAAAAGGAGTGGTTGAGGATGTGTTGGTCAAGGTAGATAAGTTCATATTTCTAGTGGATTTTGTGGTTCTAAACATGGAAGAAGATTGTGAAATACCACTTATCCTTGGAAGACCGTTTCTAGCTACCGGGCATGCACTCATTGATGTACACAAGGGAGAATTAACTTTAAGAGTTAATGATGAGAAAGTGATCTTTAATCTTTACAAGGCAATGCAATATCCTAGTGACCTACATGAATGCAACAGGGTGGAGATCCTAAACTCTTGCATTGGCAAGGTGGTGGAGGCACTAAGCTTACAAGATGAGTTGGTGGGAAGCATCTCTCATTTATTGATGTTTCCTGAAGTTATGACAGAAAAAGAGCAGCTTGTGGTGCTAGCTTTAGAAGCAAGCGCACCAGAATTCCACAGTAAAGAGGAACAATTTCCTGAAAATCAGTCATCTGAAGTTGTTCAAGAGTCTCCTAAGGAAGTGGAGTTGAAACAACTACCAGAGCATTTGAAATATGCATTTTTTGATGAAAACAAATCGTTTCCAATTATTATCTCCTCCTCACTTGCACCTATTCAAGAAGGAAAGTTGCTGAAGGTGTTACAGGAGCATGAATCTGCATTAGGATGGACAATTGAAGATATCAAAGGGATAAGTCCAGCCATTTGCATGCATAAAATCTTAATGGAGGACTCACATAAACCAACAGTGGAACATCAGCGGAGGCTCAATCCTATTATGAAAGAAGTGGTGAAGAAAGAGGTTATGAAATGGCTAAAAGCTGGAATCATCTATGTTATATCAAATTCACCATGGGTTAGCCCTATTCACGTTGTGCCTAAAAATGGGGGAATGACTGTGATTACAGATGAAAAACGAGAGTCAATAGCTTCAAGACCAACAACAGGATGGCGTGTTTGCATAGATTATCGGAAGCTGAACAAGGCAACTGGTAAAGATCATTTCCTTTTACCTTTTGTGGACCAAATGTTGGATCGTATTGCTGGATATGATTTCTACTGTTTCTTGGATGGATATTCTGGATATAATCAAATAGTCATCGCACCAGAAGATCAAGAAAAGACTACTTTCACTTGTCCATATGGCACTTATTCATTTAAGAGAATGTCATTTCGTCTATGCAATGCACCAGCAACGTTCTAGCGGTGCATGATGGCAATACTTGCTGATATGATTGAAGACATCTTGGAGGTATTCATGGACGACTTCTTAGTGTTTGGTGAGACATTTGAACAATGTCTCAACAATCTGAAACGAGTTCTATCCCGGTGCGAAGAAAAGAATCTAGTCCTAAATTGGGAGAAATGTCACTTCATGGTTCAAGAAGGCATTGTGTTGAGCCATAGAGTTTCTGTTAATGGCCTAGAAGTTGATAAAGCAAAAATTCAAGCCATAGAAAATTTGTCATCACCAACAACAGTGCGTGAGGTGCGGAGTTTCTTGGGGCACACAGGGTTTTATCGAAGATTTATCAAGAATTTCTCTCACATAACTCGTCCTCTATGCCAACTGTTGGAAAAGGAGGCTGAATTTATCTTCACAGCTGAGTGTGTTGATGCTTTTAACACACTTAAGAAAGCCTTGACAACTACTCCAATAATGTCAACACTAGTTTGGGGGGAACCATTCTAAATCATGTGTGATGCTAGTGATTATGCAATAGGAGCAGTTTTGGGACAAAGACGTGATAAAATTTTCAGAGCCATTTATTATGCAACCAAAACATTAGATGATGCTCAAAAGAACTATACCACCACTGAAAAGGAGTTGCTAGCTGTTGTTTTTGCTTGTGACAAGTTCATATCATACATTGTGGGCTCACATGTCAAAGTCTTCACTGATCATGCAGCAATCAGACAGTTGTTTGCAAAGAAGGATGCTAAACCAAGATTAATAAGGTGGATTTTGCTACTGCAAGAATTTGATATTGAGGTAATAGACAAAAAGGGTACGGAAAATGTTGTGGCTGACCACTTGTTTCGCCTGTCAAATGAAGCAAATCCTGATTCAAAGGGAATAGTGGAGGTCTTCCCGGATGAGCGTCTCTTGTTAGTAAATGACAACCTTCCGTGGTACGCAGATTTTGCTAACTACAAAGCTACAGGCGTCACACCACCAGATATATCTCAAAGCCGCCTAAAACGTTTCATACATGAGAGTAAGTTCTATCTTTGGGATGATCCTTTTCTTTACTGGAGGTGTGCTGACAAGGTGATTCGTCGTTGTATTCCTGAACCTGAAATTAACAAAGTTCTTCATGATTGTCATGCTTCACCTTATAGTGGTTACTATAGCCATCAAAGAACGGCTAGACATGTCCTTGAGAGTAGGCTTTATTGGCCAAACATGTTGAAGATGCCTATCAGTTTGTCAAGACTTGTGAGGCATGTCAGAAGCAAGGAAACAATTCCAGGAAGAATGAAATGCCTCTTACATCATTTGTAGAAGTGGAATTGTTAGATGTGTGGAGCATTGACTTTATGGGGCCATTTCCACCATTAGCTGGCAAGCAATACATCTTGTTAGCGGTTGACTATGTCTCTAAGTGGGTGGAAGCTGTGGCCACAACTAAGAATGATGCACGAATAGTCCTTAAGTTCCTTACAAGAAATATCTTCTCCCGTTTTGATACTCCTAGAGCTATTGTGAGTGATGAAGGAACACATTTTTGCAATAAAGTCCTCAACAACCTTCTCACTAAGTATGGCGTGAGGCACAAGATTGCCCTACCTTATCATCCTCAAACTAACGAGCAAGCTAAAGTGTCTAATCGAAAAATCAAGTCAATATTGCAGAAAACGGTTGGTACAAATCGTAAGGACTGGGCATTGAAGTTAGATGATTCATTGTGGGCCTATAGAACATCATTTAAAACACCCATTGGTATGTCTCCTTATCAATTACTGTATGGAAAATCTTGTCACTTGCCTTGCGAGTTAGAGCACAGAGCTTATTGGGCGATCAAGAATTTAAATTTCGATGCGAAGGCTTGTGGTGGAAACCTGTTGTTGCAGCTCGTAGAACTTGAAGAGTTTTGCAGAGAAGCATTTGAGAACAACACCATCTACAGAGAGCGCGTGAAGAAATTACATGATCAAATCATAGAGAAGAAGGAGTTCAAACCTGGGCAGCAAGAGCTTCTTTTCAATTCAAGACTCCGTTTGTTTCTAGGTAAGCTTAAATCTCGATGGTCGGGACCGTTTTTAGTCACTCAAGTCTTCTCGTATGGAACAGTAGAGGTGCAAAGCCAGGTAGATGGCCACAAGTTTGAAGTGAATGGCCAAAGACTGAAGATTTTCTATCGTGGTCCAAAACAGATGGTGGAGACGGTTCTCCTCAATGATTGAAGCAACGAATCCTCATCGAGCTAACGACGTTAAACTTAGCGCCAAGTGGGAGGAAACCCATTATAGGAGTTTGTATGATTATATTTTTTTTGAGTTTAGTTTGTTAAATTTTAGGGAGAAATTATGTTTATGCACTTACAATTGACTAAAAGGGGTCCATCAAACTGTAGACCGCGGTCCATGATATGCTGACCTCGGTCCACATACAGAACACACAAACTACATTCTGTAGACCGCGGTCCTCACTCTACATACCGCGGTCCACAGAATGAACTATTTTGCCTTGAAACACAAGGACCGCGGTTACCAGCACATGCATTTCCATAGACCTCGATCCACAGAACATGTTTTTGAGAAACACACACAGACCACGGTCCTTGAACACAGTGTAAAACTGTAGACCGCGGTCCACAGTTCGAATCTTGGTTTTTAAACTTAAAAAAAACACATGGACCGCGGTCCATAAAGCACAGACCGTGGTCCATGCGTCTTTTAATACACAGATCGCGGTCATTCTACTCATTTTTGTGTTGAAAATCCGAGTTTGTCTATGGCTTTTGAGATTCCTCTTCAAGATTTCGAGCATTTCATCCTTTTTCAGTTAAAATGTAAGTGTTTTTCTTTGATTTCTCATTAGTTTCTTGAATTTTTTTGAGTGTTTAGATGATTTAAGAATGTTTTGTGTGTTTCCTTATGCTTACATGGTGATTTTGCTCAATAATTCATATTATTCTCTTCTTGACTCTGAATATGCAAATTATGTGATTCATTTTTGCACTAAGACTTGCTTACGTTCATGTTCATGAGCAATTTAGGACTTCAGATGTGTTGTTTCATGAAATGAATTCATCAGATTTTTATGTCATTTACCATCACAAGCAATATAAGATTCAATGTTTCATGCGTATTGAATGACTTTGATGCTATAACGCTTAGACCATGCACTAGAACCATATGTTGAGTCTGTTTCAATGAATGGTTGATGTGTTATTATATATGAATCTTGTTGTTTTCCTTGCTTTTAATCTATGTGTTTGCAAGCCTCCAAGAATGAAAATGTCTACTTCTAAAGGAAAACAACAAGCACCTCCTCCTCCACCCTCTGATAGGAATAGATTCAGAACTGCAAACGCCAAACAGAGGTTCAATATCATTCACTCCAACAGACATTTGATTCTTGAGAGAGGAATCATGTTGACGAATGAGGAATGTGCATTGAGCATCGATACTGTCATAGCTGCCAGAAACTGGGAAAAGTTGATTGAGGCACCCGGCAACATAGTGTTTTCCATAGTGCAAGAATTTTATGCCAATGCCCCTAATAGAGAGGGCACATCTGTTTGGGTACGGGATAAATGGGTGCCATTCAATGCCGCGGCTATTAATGAGGTCTACAGTCTTCCCGCGGACTCTCTGGACGACTTCTACACTTTGCTACCAAGATTTGATCCGGATGAGGTTCTTCGGACACTATGTATTGATGGGGCTTCATGGATTTGCTACAACAATAAGCCCGTTAATCTCATGAAGACTATGTTTAAGACTGAGGCAAGGGTTTGGCTGTATTTAGCTTGTGCCAATCTACTTCCCTCCTTAGCCATTAACAGAGTGACAGTAGAGAGAGTAGTGTTAGTTTACTGCATCATGAAGGGACTCTCGATTAATATTGGGGCACTCATCTCTAGTTCTATCAGGTCTGCTATAGATAGAATTAATGCAGGTCTGCCACACCCTACTCTGATTACAGAATTATGCAGACGGGCAAGGGTCGTATGGGACAAGACAGAGCCTCTATTGAAGATGAAAGATCATATTGCAATGAAGATGCTCACATCCACTACTTCCAAGAGGCGTAGGGCCTCTACTGAGTCTCCTCCACCTGCTACTACTCCTGCCTTAGGCCCTACACACGCCCTGTGGATGCCCCTCAGTCTTCTTCAACCGCTGCTGCATCTCTATCTACTACGGAGCACACTATGATGCATTGGATGGCATACATGATCGAGTGGATGCATCGTAAGGACCCGGATATGGCTGCAGTTTTTCCTCCTCCCCCTTGTGTCGTGCCTTACATGGAGATGACTTGTTGCGTACCTCCAGTATAGCCTCCTCCACAAGTGGTCCTTGCAGATGATGATGATGATGATGATGAGGACGGTGGTGGTGATAATTTCAATGACTTTATTACGGAGGACGAAGTCTTTGGTGCAAATCTTTGAGCACCATGGTTTTCGATACTTATTTTGCTTCTCTTGTGTCTGTTTTGGAAAATCACACTTTTGTATCTTTGTGGTTCCTATGTTTTTCTTTTTCTTTTGTTAATGCATTACTTCTGACTGTTAGTTCACTGGTCCAATGCTAATATATATCTTGCATTATTTCCAGACTAATTTTTTTTTCTTTTTCTTTGAATGCATGTGTGATGTGTTACCTTACCCATGTTTACGTATCTATGTGCACTTGGGGACAAGGCACAATATAAGTTTGGGGGTGCGCACTGAAGAAATTCTTCTTCAAGTTCATTTCAGGTCAAGTTCATGTCAGGTTTAATACTTCTAAACTGCATATATTTTTGGCATATCACATGCATAGCTATTTAAGTTTTCTCATGACATTTAGACATTAGGATTGTTTATTTAGTGATAATACATGAGCACATTAGTTAGGACATGAGCATATAGAGCATATAGATGTCACTTAGGCTAGAGTAATGCCATATTTTTGAAAATTTTCACTGAGTAACCTATGAAATTGAAAATTCCTCTAGTATGATGAGACAAAGAATTAGGGTACTTTCAAATAGTCTGTGTGCTTGGTTTGTCTGAAATTTGACCTTAACAGATCTCTGTAGTCTTAAGTAGATTGAGACTCCGAAACTGGAGAAAGTGAGGAGTAGAAACCAAACCACAAGTAGAAAGAATTTCCCACAAACTCTTGAAATAATCAAATCTGTCTTGAACACTACTTAGGAATGACTATAGGAGGGACATGAAGTAGGTCATCATTGTTTGAGTCATAGCCTAAAGGCCAGTCCTAACATTTATAATCCTTTGTAACCAATTTTGAGCCTTATTGCCTATTTTCTTGTTATGAACCTAAACATTATATATATAAACACTCAATCCTTTTGATGAATATCTTAGTTAGACCTATTTGTGTGCACTCATGGTTTTAATAATGCCTATTCTGATTATGTGAAAGAAGGAGGGGATGCTAACATTGAAATACATAAGTTTTTAGTTTTTGTTTCAGCTTTTATCTTCCTTTAATTCAAAAAAAAGGAAAAAAAAGTTATATTTATTTTCTTTAGTATTTCAGTATTGTCAATGATAGCTGCACTTTATACTTTTGTATGAGTGCACATGATGGAATAAGTTTGGGGGAGCTATGAAGACAAGGTTGTGAGCATGAACAAAGAAAAACAAAGGATTGAACCGAAATGGTCAAGTTATATAAAGAAAATCAAGCAAACTAGGTTATTATTATTGCTATGAGTGTACACCTGAGTTAGATTTAAATTCTTATTACATTTGTACCTTGAGCCAGACCACGTTACAACCTAAAAGAAAGACCACTGATCCTGACTATAGTTTGACTTAAGTAGAAAATAGATAGATGAGAGAATTGAGAGGGTTTGTGTACTTAGGTATTAGGAAATGATTTCTGTGAGTGAGATGGTACCTGCAAATCACTTACAAAGTCTAGGATGATTGAGATACTAACAGATGAAAGGGTGAAGTTGAGAAAGAATAGATGATGAACTGAAAATCTAGACAAACTGAATGACCCTAAAGAAGTGTTGACGAGTCATAAGCTATAGGAATGAAAAATTGAGGTTACAATGATGAGTGAAGAAGAATTTAAATTTTATATGGCATGGCATGTTAATTTTAGATTAGAATCATTGTTCGGGGACGAACACGCGCGCACACGCACACACATACACATTACACTGAATTCATCAACTAAACTAATATTTTATCTCAAAATATTAGGAAGAATGTTCATCCTCATCCAACATGGTGGTGAATGGGTAAACAAGGGAACGTGATATGCAACCAATAAACTTAGTAAATCACTATAGATCGCCAAGCATTATAGTTTATTGAAGTCGGACTCGTCTATCCATAGAATCATAATGACATATGGCTACAACACATGACTTGAACTCATGGTTTAGGAATAAAAGATGACAAGGATGCAGAGTTCTTCTTGAAGATCAATAATGATCATGAAGATTTTATTCTTTTATGTGTAAACCTAACATGTTGATCACAAGAATTTCCATCATCCAAAGATGGTACACATAATGTGGCCACCAACAAACATCTTGAAGAATTAGATGCTCGTCAAGACATGAGTGGGCATGCCATTGATGATGTTTTTCATGACAATACAAAACATATAGATGATCTCAATAATAATGATAGCGAATATAACATAATAACCTTGGTGTCGATACTAATGGCTTTGAAGACAATAATTGTAACACCCCGAAATTTTATGAGCGCGTCCACGTCGCGAGTAAAAATAAAATAAAATATTATTTAAAAAAAATGAGAACTCAAAATTAATTAACAAAAATAATAATAATAATGAAATAAAAATATAGATTTTAGAATTAATAACGTTTTCGAAAAAAAGGAATAAATAAATTAGAAACATGTTTTATTCAAATATAAATATGGATTATGTTTTGAAAGAACTAAACAAGTTAAACTAATAGTTGATTGGAAAAAAATAATTATAATAAAATCAAAATTTCAAATTGTTAAAAAAATGAATGAAAAATTGGATATGAATAATTTAAAGATTGGTGATCTTGCGGAATAAAAGAAAATGGTGATTGGAATGATTGAGAAAAAAATAAATAAAATAAAATAAAATAAAATAATAATCATAATAATAATATAATGCTCTGTTTTTGAAAAAAAATCCAGAAAAATCTAGATTTTGTTGAGCAACCGAGGGAGAAGATAAGTCTAGGGGAAATTTTTGGAATAAGGAAGACTCTGGGTTTGGGTTTTTATTGGTGTGTTTGGGACGAAATCATTATCTAATTTCATTTAGTTACTGGTTTGGCCGCAGAAGGGGTGAAGTGAAGAAGAAAAACTAGTAAGTTGTCCGTGATAATGAAGAAAAAGAGCAAAAACTAATTTTGGATTGACGAGCACTGAAGATGGTGAAATGAACTAGATTTTTCTAGTTTGGGAGATGAAGAACGACAAACAAGAGGGTTTGGGATTTTGCATTTATGGGTGTTATTGCTGTCGGATTGAAGTGATGAAGATGTACGTGATTGGGGCATGATTTGGAGATTATTTTTCTGGTTCGTGGGTGCGTCAAAATAGAGGAAGGAAGAGGCAACGTGTAACACCCCAATTTTCAACCGGACCGCCATTTACGTGTTGTATCACGTGTGGATCGTCGCTCGATGAAAATCGAGATGCTACCTGAAAATTTTGTTCTGTCAAAATCTTTTTCTTCAAAATTAAACTTAAAACAATTTGTTCTCGAGTCAATATCTGGGTAAATGTTTTATACAAAACCAAAGATCAAATTTCTTCCTCAATACATTCACCAGATTTCTCAAGATAAATCATAAACAATGCAGCGGAATAACTTTAAAAATTATCATTGAAACCAAGGTTGTTAAACAAGAAAAGTCATTTAAAGATAAAATAAAACTAAAATTAAAACCAACGTAAATACAGTAAAATACATAAAATATGACCTCCAAGTCTCCTATCCCGGACAACCTCCCCAATGAGGCATCCAATTAAATGGTGAGTCCTCTGACGTAAGTCATCATACTCTACGTTCAGATGTACTTGAAAAATAAAGTGGGAGTGAGCTCGATCGCCCTATGGATCGATCCTACACATCACATGCATTATACACCCAATCCAAAACATTACAAACACTTTCAAACATTAGGCGTTCAAACATTCATTTGTTTTGGTTGTAGTCTAAGACCGAAAGAGGGTTGAGATGTCTCTTCAAATTTCCTGTGATCCAATCAAATCTCAAAGGGTTCCAATAACCGTCCAAAATCAATCGACACTCACATCACAGCCTAAGAGAGAGTACTTATCGCGATTCGTACCATCTCCTAAAGACTTCGAGCTATCACAATCAGCTCCAGGTGGGAATACCTATGATTCACCTTGTAGCTCGACAATCTCAAGTAGTGACATATAGGAGATGTCACCTTGATCCGCTTCAGGCTCGACAATCGTATCGGTACATGGATTCTTAATAAACCATCATTTTATTTTAGTTTTACAAACAGTTTCAATCATATCAAGCATCCCACAATTCATTGGGAAAATAATTCCAATATGCATGTAAGTCAACATGATAATGCGCATGAATAACTAATGGCATTTAAATGTATATCTTTCTATTCATGCATATTACAATTTAGTAAATCTAAGTGCAAATCGTTATATTCAATCATGGCATGAGATGATTATGCATGAGTCTAAATAAATCATCATATATCACACGTCATTCAAATAGACGAAACGATTTCAATCATTTTCCTAATAAGATTCTAATAACCTAGAACTATTCAAACAAATGCTTTAAATTTTAAATCTATATAATACATATGAGCAAGGAAGTCATGCCCACCTGATTCTGTCGATCTTCAGGATGACCTTGCTTTCCTTCGAGTAATCTCATACTATAAAATGTACAAACTTGAAATTTACCACTTAATAATTTATTCTCAATTTAAATGATTTCTAATTTAATTAGGAAGTCTAAATATCAGTTTTTACTAATTTAGGATTATTCTTAATTTCTAGAATTTTGCGTATTCTAATTAATTTAATTTCTCAGTTCTTTGAATCTCCTTAATTTAAATTTAAAACTTTAATAATTTACTTGTAAGCTTTTTCATAAAATCAGATTTCTAATAACTAAATCTTCGAATTTAAATAATTTATTAATACCATAATTAATTTAATTATGAACAAAATAAGACTTCTAAATGTTACATGTTTAGTTTTAGGGCCAAAAGTTCTATTCTTTTCTTAGAAAGGATTTTTAGTTTTTTTTTTTTTAAAGTTCATTTTCTATGTTTTCAACTAATTTAAATTATTAATCTTGAACTTCTAATATTAAATAAACTATTAATATATTGGAAAACTATTTTTTTATTATTTTTTTAATTAATCTACATGTTTAATAATTTAAAAATAATCTTATATAAAATTTATTTTATTTAAATTATTAAATAATTTTTCTAAACTAGTTTTCACAATTGATTTATTAACTTTTTATTTGCCTCTAATTTTCAAATTTCTAATTTTATTTTGTTTTCCTATCTAAAATCATTTAAAATAATTTCAT
>JAJIYU010005798.1:0-21671 GCA_030144865.1 Tinospora cordifolia | reverse complement strand
GAATGCTTACATTCAAATTATTTTTATATTTACAATATCATATAAATAACTAAGATTAAAAAATACACCTTAAATACCAAAAAATTATCTTGCTTTGCACGTGTAATAATTTATAGTGTATAGTGAGCAAGTTCTTCAAAATTTGCCTGTAGTACACTGGGCAAAATAGCCAATCATTGTATGTCAATTTTTTTGTGCATATTGATAAATACAAGTACTGAGACACTAATATAAAATTATATACATCATTGCAATGTATATGGTATTATATACCGGTCCTAATGTCACTTTTATGGAGTGAGTCACAACAAATAAACATGGGACAAAATCTTACAAATTGATCATTCTTGGGAGTGGTATTTTTTATCAACCCATGATCCTTAGAGATCCTAAGACTATATCATTAATTGGGATTCTACCCATGATGATCAAATATGGATCTATCGTGCTAGTACATGTAACTAATCTTAATTGACTTATTTTTACGTGCATCAATTAAAGAATCCTATTTCTAAACATATCATCATATGCATAATACTCAACAGAACATAAGTAAAGAGCATAATAATATCAGTCATTGTTCAATCAACATGTATATATCAAAAACTCAATTGTTATAAGCATGCTTGTATAACATATCAATATCAAGAAAATTGCATATCACAATTCATATATCAAATCACATATATAAATGACACACTAACATGAACCTAATTTCATGAAGCAAAACATCAAGAAATTAAGTGATATTTATAAATTAAAATTAACATAATATAAGTGAGAGTAGATTTCACTTCCACGTGATATTTAATGTTTGATTTTTCTTCGATTTTTGTATTGTGATTCTGAATTTTAAAAATTTCAACTTAAAATATAAAAATATTTTTAATATTTTACAAAATCTTCTAGTATTTCCAAGTCCTAATTATATAATTTTATAGTTTTTGATAAACTATGTGAAATAGTGCATCTTTTGTTATTTGCAAGGCACTATTTGTGCACTTTTGCCCCTTTTTTTTTAATTAAACTTTGTCAACACCTTTCTGATTATGAAGAGTTATGATTTATGACCTAAATGGTCATTTATAATATGTTATGACCATCAACAGTTTTAAGTAAGAATAAATTTTAAAGAAAACTAAATCAATGATTTTATAAAAATAAATCATGCTAAACAAGGATTATGAAAGAGATATTACAATATCTTTCATACATACAATGCCAATTGTTGGTGTAATTTCTGACAAACGGTAAACAAAATAAAGAAAACCAAAAGCAAAGATGAGGTCACATTGAATTTGAGAAAAAAAAAAACTTTTTATTGGTAAAAGAAATAACTTTGTTAAGCAATTTGATTACAAAAATTGAGATAAATGTCCCCCTTTGGCTTACAATTCATCACTGTTTATAGGTATGAACATTCCCAGTTTCCTGATCTCACCATAACTTGTCTGGGGAGTTAAGTGTTTTCATAGAGTTCCATAATGCAACAATTTCATTATACTAAGAGAAAACAAAATTTGCAGGATATGGCATTGATATTTGCTATGGTACTATTTTGATGAAAACAGGTATATTGTAGTAGATGTCAATCACCTATTCTCCGGTTGAATTAAGAAAGTGCTCTTGACAAGGTCATCTTTGCTGTGGTTAGAAGCGGCTAGGTCGAGGATGAGGATGAGACATACTTGTCTTTTGGTTCAGGATGTGTGCTCGTGTGCTTGAACTCATGCTGTTGAGAATTTATCAAGCTTGTATCATGTTTCATCTATACGCCTTGTTGGACTTGCTTCGATTCCCTCACTTTGGGTTATGCTTTGCTATGATCACATGTGCTCATATTTGAGCAAAGGGAGCAATAGTAACCTCTGTATATTAGTGGTAATATAACTTGGTAATTAACCAATGAAATTATATTTTGTAACCACTAGATAAATTAGTACTATTTATGTGATCTAATTACCTCTTTTATATTCATAAGTCCATGAATAGAGGTACTTGGAATATTGTAGAAGGTGCAAGGCATGCAAGGGTAGACCAATCTGAGAATTAAAGTTCTATTTCCCAATTTTTCTATTTGTTTTCTCCAAGCATGTCTTATTCTTTTCTCCGTCTATTTTATTATTTACATATTTCTCTATTTTATTTTATAACAAAAGTATTGTTATTATTAATGTTTACAATTTCTTACCCAATTATTTTTTTCAAATGTAAATAGAGGCTAAATTATATTATTTTGTAAACATTCACTAATTAATACATTCTTATTTAATGTTAACAGTTTTTTAAACAGATTTTGACAAATCAAAATGTAGACTAAGATAATGTTATTTAATAAATGTTTACAAAAATTTATATATGCTTAACATTCACATTTTTTACCCAGTAAAATTTTTATTTTGTTACATAGAAAAATAAAAGCTTGGCAAATTAAAAATAAAAAATAAAAAATAAAAAACATATTGGCTTGTAAAGTTAAAAAAAAAAAAGTGGAAAAAAAAATAGAGATGAAAAAGAAAAAGGTAAAAGATGGATGTGTGTTGGCAATACTTTAATCCAATGATATTTTCATTGACAAAAAAAAAAATTAATTAAAATTGAAAAAAAAAATCAACATGCCTTAACGATTTTCCAAGAAACCAAAGAGTTTGAGCACATGACGAGTATTGATCATGCCAAGTATATTAGGCACCAAACTAATGAAGGTTAGAGCATGCTTATAATAAAAAAGAAATGAACGGATTAAGTAAACCCAAAAAAAGAAAAAAGAAAAACTAATAGCAATGATGAAAAACATAACCTAAAACCCAAAAAAAAAAAAGGAATATCTCATTATTGAAAAGAAACAAGCATCATTCATGGAGGTTTTTTTTTTAATTAAACATTATAAATTAAAATTTGATAATATAGCAATACAACATATGAAATATAATCCGAATAAATTTATATTATTGTGGTGTAATAAAATTGATAATTGTTTACTTACGTACAAACTTTCATTTGTGTCATTTTAGTGAGTCATCTAGTGTATGGATCAAAGCTTTTATGCTTGTTTGATATAATCAATATTTAATCTTTTTTTACAAAAAAAGAAATAAAAACATGCTCTTCTAACTCTAAAAAGCAAATTAAACTTTTAAACTTTAAAGTTTGCTGACTAAACAAGTTAGGAATGGTGTTCTATTGCTTTTCTTAGGGGCTTTTGCTTTTCTTCATGCAAGTAAGACATATACACTAAATAGTATCCTCCGGCAACCCTATAAGAAGGGCTAGTTTTATCTACGATGATATATCATTACCATTTTTTTCCAACAAATGGCAAAGCCTTTGTGTATGAATTATACAAACTCGGGCACAGATCGATATTCTTCCCCGATTCCTCTTATTGGCTTATACATTGCTGGAGCTACATTGGTATGTCTTTTACTAATGCTCATTGATATAATCTCTGGGCTCCGTCGTAAGTTTCCATATATTCCTTGCCGATTCTTTTCATTTAATTCTGCCACCTTAACGCTTATTGGAGTAGCTTCAAAGCTTCCAGTAGATCTCACGACTTATATGCCCAGTGCTAGAGACCAATTATCCAAGCTTACTGGCACTGCAATGGTATGCATATGTATTGGTTTCGCCATGCCTTCACTAGGAGCCAACAAAGCATCCGAGAGCATTGCAAACATGATTGCCTTAAGCCTTCTGATTATTACTATTTTAGTCAACATATGCATTCAAATGTCAACAGGTATAATCTACTCATTCATGGTAGAGCATATCGTGATCTTATGTTGCATGTTGACGTTGTTGTTCATGTTATGGTGCTCTACTTTTGCAAACAACAGTCTTAAATTTTATACGACAAAATGGCATAGAGATTTATTTAGCGACCGTGACAAAACAAAATTGATGCATCAGTTGAACATTTGGTGTATAGGTAGTCGTATATACAATCCCCAGTTGTTGTTGTGGAATAGTTATTCTGGAATTGCCGTGGATAGCTTATGCATATCTTGCTTAATTGTTGTATCACAAGCTGCCTTTCGGTCGCTGATTGTTGACAAGTTTGAGTATTGTGAAGGCATTTCTGATTATGGTTGGTCAATGTGGATGATAGTTTTTACTCAAATTGTCACTATAATAATAGGTGGTTTAGCAATTGGTTTTCGATGGTTGGCGTTAATGTTGTTGAAGGATAAAGTGGAAGTTGATGAGAACCAAAATATGCTTAAAATTATAAAGGCTGAAATGATACGGTTGAAGGAAGTGTTTTCGCAAAATAACGCTTACCCAATTTTTTTGAATGAATCACAAGACTTCTTGGTTCAATTTTCTCTCTTGAAGGCGAGGTCAAAGAAGACGTTGATTGCAAGCATATCTTGGTTGTCAATTAAGTTTGTGATGTTAGTCATGTTTGTGCTAATCTTTCTCATTATTGCCTTTGTTCCCCTCTGCCTATCTGTCATTCTAGTAACATTCGTCAAGGAATGTTGCCCGTCGAGCAGTGACCAAGCTATCAGTGAGGATATTGCTTTGATAAGCGAGTGGAAGAGAGAGTTGAAAATCACGGCAGATGATGTACATTACTTGTATAAGGTAACTGAATGGATGAAATTGCAATGCATGAAAGACATGAAGAAATGGATGAATAGAAAGAAAGGGGAGGATTCCACAAATAGTTACATGGTCCAAATGTTATCCGCAGTTGATGAATCATCTGTTAGAACTCTTGTTCATGTTTGCCACGAAATTACCGCTTATCATTGGGTTCCATTTGGGGAAGATTACAAAATCACATGCCTATTAATGGTTGTCCTGGTGAAAGTACTTTCAGCATCGATATCCTCGCCACGTGTTGAAGCTCTACGACGTGCATTAGATGAAACTTTTGAAATTATTTACTTCGTCGAAGAGAGAATAAATGTCGGAGACATTGATAAAGAAAGGAGACGTGAGCTTGCAAAACTTTTGTGGGCAGGTGGAGGTATTAATGTAAGCAAGAGGGATTCAAAGCATAGCTACAATTCAGTAGAGTATTTACAGTATGTCATCTCAGTTGTTGAATCTTTCAAATTGAAAAGCTTGAACCGATTTTATTTGAAACGAGAATTGTTAATGTTCAAAGACATCATTGGGTTTCGAGGATGTCAAACGGTTGAAGAGCTTTGCACATGCAGTGAGCAATTGTTTGCTACAATGCTATATTATTATCTTGCCCAGCTTCCAAATGCTATATATAAAGAAGTGGACTCGTGCCCGATTGAAGAGATGGAAGAAAGAGCACAAGTTCTTGTCAAGCTGCTTGGTGGAATACTAGAGTCATCACTACTTAGTGAACTTGAGTCTTCACGGGAAAACAAAGTGGAATGGGTGTTTCCGGAGGGTGTCCCTTACTATTTTGATCAGTATTAAGAACATAATGGTTGGCAAAGCCAAGTGGGGAACATTTTTTAGGCTAAAATCCATTGTTTTGATCAATTTCCAGAACCCTACCGATTGCTTGCAACTTTTTTATTTTAATTTTAATGACTTTTCTATTTTGATTTTAGTAGTTTCTAATTGATTTAGTGCATTCTTAAAATGTGAGTATAAGTACATGACTTTGTAGTAAGTTTTTATCATCAATGGAATAAAACTTTATTAAGTTTTGAATTTGAAGTTAGTGTTCTAAAGGTGTCCCAGTGCTTTATTATTGCGTTGGGGACAATCTCTGCCACCTCAGCATTTTTATAAAAAAATAAAAAAAAAGGTTTGTAGCACATTAAATGCGTTGCAGACCTCTATTTAAAAGGAGAGAAAGAGCGTTGAGTGCTCGATCTGCACCGAGCGCTCAATGCTCTTTTGCCCTGTGGTTTTCCATTAAATGCCACCTTAGCGCCATCAAATGGGCGTTGAGGATGCCATAAGGTTTAATTTTGTATTAATCTTGTTATACACTTGTTAAGTTACCTCAATGAACTACCAAAGATATGTTACATATATTTGCACATAGACATACACTAATATAATAGATTTTTTTTTCCCGCATGGCCATTTTTGCATTTCTTCTACTTTTATCATCTCTTTTGTTCTTTTAAAAAAACAAACATTTAACTAATTGGGCCAAATTGGGTAACTTTATACAATTAAACTTTTATTAAACCATTTTACGCATGTTTACTCATTTCCTCTTTATATACAGTTATTGTTTTTATATATAGTTGTTTTCTTTTTAACAATCTTTTATTTATTTTTATTTTTATTTTTAATTCTCCACGAAGAATGCTTGTTGTTGGGGCAATAGGTGCTTGCTTTATTTATGGCTTATTTTAAATATAAAATCTTGGCATCTTCAAATTGCCAAAAAACATGCTTCATTAGCCCAAAGCCGGAACAACAATCTATATTCCACACTCTTGCTTGTAATTAAACTATGTACAAACAAAAAACGAAATATAAATGAAGCTAAATTCAACACCAAAATCAAAATAGACAACAAATGGAATTTCAAAAGAAGTGACATGTAACACCTCGCCTTCCAACCACTCCTGCACCATGCACCAGGGCAAAATTACAAAATACGCTGGAGTGCCAACTTCTTTTAAAAATTATTTTATTTTATAAACGAGAGTGCATCAAGAGATAGAATGCTATTTTCCTCAAATATATCATAATCTTGAACCTCATTCTAATCTACATAATGCGTTGTACTGATTATAATAAAGTAACATAAATGAAAACAAAAGACAAATGCTAAATTATTAAAAGATTTTATTCAAACCAATTCAATGATCTTCAAATGCTAATAAGCATCTACATGCTAAAATATAAAATGTGTTCAAGCCACTAGTTATTACATCATAACTGAATGTAAAGAAAACATAACTAACTGAACTAATTATATAACTCAAGTAACTTTAGGGCACATTTGCTTGACCTAACCAAAAACTCTTATACTACATCATCAATGAGGCAAACTACTATCTGATGCTTTGTAAATTGCATCTTGTCAGCAACTTAGAAGGTTCCTGAAAAATATGTGAAAGGGTGAGCTCAAAGGAGCATCGTAATTAAATTAACACATCACAAGGATTACGTAAGCCAAACTAACAAACATGCACACACTTCCAATCATTAAGTATTTCACACAGTTCATTGTTTACTTGTTAACGTTAATACCAAAAGGGACTATCCTCAGTATTTTTCTATCTTAGATATAATGTCTATCAGTTTGAAGTTCAGTTGAGGGATGCCTCCTAAGATGGTCTTCAACCATCATGTAAACCTTTTGTAGAAGGTCTCGACCATTAGGGACAACTCTTAAGAAGGAATTGCCTACGAGTAAATCCAAACAAAATCTTATAAATTGATCATTTTTGGGAGTGAAGTTTTCTATTGAAATGTAAGAGAACTACCTTATTGATGATTACACTTGATAGTTGAATTTCTATGATATCACCTTTAGATTATATGTGGTTGCTTTTATCTGCTAACTTTGTTTTTAAGTGATATTGTAACACACGTAATAAAAAGGGTATTAGTAATGCCCTATCCCCGAGTGACCTTGGTGAGTTCTTTATGTATAATGAATTGTTGGTTAATGACCTACTATAATTAAATGTTGTATTAATAGATTATATTGCATTTCATGATGAACGAGGGCAGTATTGACATTGTACCCTCAGAGATGGTCATCAGGAGGTGGGGTGTTACATTGAACACACCACTTCCCCTCCTGTAGCCCAAGTCCAACCTATTTTGATTCAAAGGGCTCATTTTACCGTGATGGCCTTGGCACGTTTAAGTCACATGCACCATATCATAATCATCGAGGCCACCCAAAAGGCGGGTGTCTCACTTTATCTCTTTCTTATTCTTTTTGTCCCAACTCCATGGGACTCCTTGTCATGGTTGACTCATACAGGTTCTATACTTTCACAAGCATTTGAAAAGTTTGAATGAAATAAATCAATATTATTTATTTGAAATTCAATATCAATAGGAGGTATAAAAACCTTTGAGTTTATTACAACGAAATAAATTTAAACTGATAAAGTAAACTAGGGCCAACATGCCCAACTAACAGGTAAATTCTGAAATAAATTTGACTAAGAGATATTTCTTTAATCATGCAGCCTTTGATTACTGATTTCTTGAAATGTTAGAAAACAGGGGTGAGCTCAAAAGCCCTGTAGATCACCCCAAATATTTAAGTCATTATTTCAATCAATTAAAACATAAATGACAAACACTTTTATGGATTAGGTAATTCAAATAGTTCATTATTCAATAGTTAACGTTAAGACTAGAGGGGATCCACCTTTGTATTCTAGATTGAGGGAGAGAGATCAATTCTGAAACTTAAACCTTTATCGGTGAAGTGGAATCAATCCAAAAATCCAATTCATCATTCAGGAGGTGGGGTCAATCCTGACGTCCAATTCCAAGTTAGGAAAATCAAAGTACTAGCAAGGCGGGTCTGAGATTGGAACACATGAAAATTTTCATCATCGCGCTAGTACGTGGTTATAATCTTTATTAATCTTTCGTTAAGTATAAAACAAGGCAATCATGTATTTAAAACAGTAATCAAGCATATGAGCATGGAAAACATCATAGGCATCATATCACCATGCATCAATGCTTATGTAGTTCTAAGCATGCATTTTCTAGACATGGAATTTATAACTAATTCAAATAGAACATGTACATTCAAAGGACATTCTTAAACTAAACAAACATTCATGCACACTTTATTTAAATCAAAGTAATAAGTTAAAATCTGGAAGCCATATCCACCTTTGATGTCAATCTTGTTCTTAGTCCTTATAGTGTTGATTCACGCCTCTTTGAACGTTCAACCTTGAAGATCATGTTTCAATATGTTATTTTAAGTGATTCGTGTGTTTCTAATATCTTTTAATCATATTCTAATGGTCCTTTACCACATATGGCCTATAATATGCCAGAAAATCACCCTAGATGAGCCTAAATAGGGTCATGGTTCTGTGTATTGCGATAGGAACATACATTACCGTGATAACCAGAGTGCATGTGAAAAATAGAATTTTAGAACCATTACCGCAGTAATCAGTGGGTATTGGTGAAACTCAATTGCATTACTATGGTAACTAGTGGGGAACGGTTACACTACCGTGGTAATTAGATACACTACTGTGGTAATCTGAGTGAAACTCCTAAAAAATAGGGGAAAACAATGGCACTACCACGGTAACATTGATCACTACCATTGTAACCAATATAGAAATAGAATTTTTACTAGTTCGACTCCTAGACCATGAAACATGTATTTGGGATTGAGATAGGATCATTAAACCTTTGTTGATCCTTTGAATTCTCTGGTTGCTCAAAACACTTGTCCAACTGTGCGTTCTTGCAATGTTATGAGATTTTATGGGCTTTCTCCTTTCTACTACTATGGCTACTATTTTGAACAGTTAGGGAACAAAAGGGTGTTTAGAAGAAGGCTAAGTAAGCAAGAAGATAGGTAATTCACACTTGCTTGAGTGATGAGAATGGTTGTTCATGCTTGGGTTTATATAGAGTTTTAATGGATAGGTTTAAAAAATTTTGAGTTGATTTCATTGTAGAAACCTTTCTAATTCTCTGTATTACTTGTTTGCCACACACATATATTAGCAAGTATCGAATTAGAAGTTGCCTTTGTGTTAGAGGCTTCCCATAGTCATTTGGAAACTTTTCAAAAATTGTTTTCGCACAATTTTATACACATTATCATCATAGCCTACCGAGGTAACCAAAAATGTGTTTCTATTTTGATTTTACTAGGCAAATGACATATTACTGTAGTAATGGATTCCATTATCGTGGTAACCAATGGAAATCCCTGTGCAGTATTTTGTTTTTTGTTCCGGTTTGTCGACCTTTTGTACATTGAATTCTAGTTCTTTTGCACCATATATTTTCATGAGTTTCTCAAAGTTTATTTTACTCGAATTATTTTATTTAATTTTATTTATCAAATTTTCGTACAATTTTCAGGGTATTACATACATTAAGGGAGACTATGTCTACTTTAGTTGGAGAAGTCAGGAGAGATTACGCTAAAAGCCAAGAAATATTAGAAGGTCTTCAAATGGCCATGGAAAATCTTGGGATGGTAAAAGTTCAAGAATTTCAAAATGTCGATGGTGAATCAAGCCATAGAAGAAATCATAAAAGTTGCAAAATGAAGTCACAAAATTGCAAGATAGAATGGAAAATGAATTTGAAAAGAGGATTGTGATTGAACAAACTAGAAATCATATAGAAAATTGCTCATCAAAAGAACATTGCAAATCTTTTGTAACACCTTAGTTTTTGGTCCTTTCAATTTTGTCACATTTGTGTCACGTGCAGAAAAACACGCATGTTCTACATTAAATGCTATATGTGTGTCAACCGCCGAGAACCGGGACGTTACTATTCTCACCTTCAAATCATATTAAACACATTCTGGACACATCAGATCTCATTTAAATTACTCATCCGTTTCTTGGACCTACCAAGAAATAACTCATGGAAATGTACAGAAAATAATCAAATAAATAAATCATAAATTTTAACATTTAAGACTTAATGAACCGTGAAACAAAATCCCCAAAAGAAGTCTCTAAAGCATGGCTTATATGGCCATAATCCTGACTATAAATAGAGTTAACACTAAAAATTAATCTGAAGGGTCATATTGCCCAGTCTAAACCATGTACTCGAATGAAAAATAACATGTAAATCAGTTCAAGGACCATATGTCCAATGTATATGACTAATCAAATGAAAATGTCCTAAATCAACCTCCACTGTGAGGTTAGCAAGCTAACTAGTGAAAATATCCTAGAGATGTCGGTCAGCAAGTACCGCCTTGAAAGTCACTTGAAATGGAAAGGTGGTGTGAGCTCGAGAACCCAGTGGATCATACATAGTACATCAATAGTATTATTCAAATCAAACGCAAAACATGCAACCACTTATCATACATTAGACATTTCAAACATTAGATTATTTAGCAGGTGTTACTTAGACCGAAGGGCCTAACCTTGATGTTATCTCATTATTATCATATTAAACGAAAAGAGGGAAAATGCAAGATATGCCAAATTCCAATGGGACAAGGAAACAAACCCATTACCCAACCCAAGAATGAGAGACACATCTATTGCTCCATCTTCAAGAATTAGGGTCACACTCATCGTTCTATCATCGAGAATTAGAGACAAATCCATCATTTCTTATCACGAAAACACCCACAGTAATCCCCCGTGGACCACTGCGACGATACGTGGTTTAATTCTCAATTTATCTTTGCTTGATCATCAACAAACGTCTCATAACAAGCATAGTTATCATTTCATCATGTATAATGCATCATTGTACAATAACGTAATCATGTTGATCATCTCAAGAGAACATGAATAAAGCAATAATCATCTCATGTTATAAAAGCTTGTAAACACTGAGCATGGACATATAACTCATGCTATTCATAAATCATTCAAACAACATCCTAGCATGCTTCTAGGCATTCAAGCAACGTAAACACTCCACATGTTCGACATTAGAATTTAAACAATACTAGAGAGCAAGGTAATCACTTCCACCTGTTTATTTAGTTCCCTTGTGCCCTTGCCTTGTTATCTTGATAGTCTCGAATCTTCAACCTTTAAGATTCAGTATGAATAATTTCAATACTTAAGTATTTCAATGTTTTCAAACCATAATGTAATGATTCTCTAACATAGATGGTCTCTGGTGTGTATAATGGTCATAATAGAGGATGATGTACCCTATTTTCCTCTGATTACCGCAGTAGGGAGTGGTAGTAATGAGGTAGTCGTCATGCCTACGCAAAAGTCAAAAAGAAGGGTTTTAGACGTGTTATCGTGGTAGGTTACCGTAGTAACCAATGTTCCCTAATTGCACTACTGCAGTAGTATGCGTTGTAGTCAAGGGAACAGTGCACATCTGCGGTAGTCACGTGATTTCTAAAAATTGCACTTTGTTCATGCGTTCCTCATTTCCTCTCGTGCATGGGACTTCAATGCACTAACTGTACACTCAAAAATATGCACTTCCATGGACAGAAGGATTTTATACTTCGTTTTTATTCATTCCTCCTTCGTTCGCCTCACTTGTCTGTCCCAAGAGGATGTTTTGGATGTCTTGGTGTTCTATTATCTAAGATAGGATGAGTGCATTCTTAAGTAATGCGAAAATAGTGTTAAAGACATGGATTCTATGTGGAAACCAGCGTGTTACCTATGCACAGCCGTTCGTGAGGGTATCACAGTCCAAACTCCTCACAGATTTGTGTAATTCTTCTCTTGTAAATGCTTGCGAGTCAGTCAAAGTAGAGCGGGATGTATTAAACCGGTCTAGAATGCCAATGGGAGGAGGTTAGGGTCGACTGTAGGCGGCTAGTATTGGTTCTAAGAAGATGGAGTGCGACTGTAGGGTTAAATAATGCAAATTAGGGTTTTTTTGTGTGACAAATTGCATATATATTTACGTATTACTGCGATAATGCAATCAATTACTGCGGTGACGATCACTGCAACCTTTTTTTGGGGTTTCTCGCGTGTTACCGCGGTATGCACATCACTACCACGATAATCAATGACTTTGTGTTATTTTTCGGTCTTCTTGGTATTTTCCAAATTTTTTATTATTTTTATATTTATTCTAAGTTTATTTTTTAATTTGTATTTCATGATTTTGAGTATTTATAATTCTTTAAATTATTTATTTAAATTCATTTTATATTTATAAGTCCCAAAATTGTATAATTTGTTCATCGACTTTTGGGATATTACAACTTAACCCCCTTAGAAGAATTTCATCATCGAAATTTAAAAGAGTAAGTTACCTCAGTGATGTTGTCATATCAAACATTTCTGGTGAAAAGATCTGCGCATTTCATTCACATTTCACTCTGTAACTCCCAAGTCACCTCTTCCAAATCATGATGTCTCACAGGACCTTGACCAAAGGTATGTCCTTGGTCCTGAGGCTTTATACCTTACGATCCAATATCTGGATCGCTGATTCTTCGTAAGTGGCATCATCCTGGACATCAATCTCCTCCCAATGTATGATATGAGAGAGATCTAGTTCATACTTTTGCAACATCGATACATGAAATACACTTGGATCAAGGACATTCTGTTAGGCAACTCTAGCTCATAGGCTCATTCACCAACCTGCTTAAGTATCTCAGAAGGACCAATAAACCTTGGTAATAACTTCCCCTTGATTCCGAACTGCTTGATCCCTTCTTGAAGGGATTGATCCTTAGAAAAACTTTGTCGCTTGGTTAAAATTCTAGAGGTCTTCGCCTCTTATCTACATAGCTCTTTTGTCTACTCTAAGTCGTGGTCAGTCTTTTCTGAATCTGCCTTACCGATGTGTTCATCTCCTCCACCATTTTTGGTCTAGTGATTACTTGAGCCTCAAAATCCGCCCAACATGATGGTGATTTGCAGGGTCTGTCGTAGAACGCTTCATATAGAGCCATTCGTATGCTTGCATGATAACTATTGTTATAGGCGAACTTTGCGAAGTGTAAGTACTTGCTCCAATTGCCCTTAAAGTCAAGCACACAAGCACACAAGCTCTCAACATATCTTCCAATATCTAAATGGTCCTCTCAGAGTGTCCATCAATTTTAAGACGGAAAGTAGTGCTCATGGTAAGTTTGCTTCCAAGTTCCTTCTACAATTTTGCCAAAATTAAGATGTAAACCTAAAATCTCTGTCTGATACAATGGTCTTGTGAACACCATGTAGCCTCACTATTTCTTTGACGTACAACTCTCCAACTTTTCCAACCGAATCTGTAGATTGTATGGGTAGGAAGTGAGCTATCTTTGTCAGACGATCTACAATTACCCACACGGTGCCCTTCCCTTTCTGGTTTCTGGGCAGGCCGCTAACAAATTCTATTACAACATTATCCCACTTTCATTCTAATATCGGAAGTGGTTGCAACATTCCCGAGGATTTTCTGTGTTCGGCCTTTACTTACTGATAGGTCAAACATTTAGAGACATACTTAGCTATGTCCCTTTTCATACCTCTCCACCAATACATTTTCTTGAGGTTCAGATACATTTTATCTCCTTCAAGGCACATCGTGTATTTAGTCTAGTGAGCTTCATCTAGTATGGTTCTTCTGCTCTATCCACTCATAGGTATACAGATTCGATCCCCAAGTCTGAGTGTACCTTCGGCATCAATTCTAAAATCAGTCTGCTTACCTCACTTGACACCCTCCATCAAATCAATGATCCATTTATTCCCTTTCTGTTCATCCCTTATTTGGAGTAAGAGATCTGGTTGGCAAGTCATGACATACAAATATACCTGATTTTCGTCTAAAGTTATACCTAGGTTATAATCACTAATCAGTTGATACATTTCCCCCTTCTCTTCGTTACTCTTGCTGAACTTCCTGTTGAGTACGTCGGCTACCACATTAACCTTTCCTGGATGATAGTGCAGCTGTAAGTCATAGTTTTTCAGGAATTCTATCCACCTCTGCTCTCGAAGGTTCAACTCCTTATGGGTATAAATATACTTCAGAATCTTATGTTCAGAGAATAAATCAAAGCACTTTCCATAGAGGTAATGCCTCTAAATCTTTAGTGCAAAATTGATTGTGGCTAACTCTAAATCATGTGTAAGATAGTTTTATTCATGGGTCTTCAACTGACATGAAAAATAAGCTATTACTTTCCTATCTTGCATCAATATGGCAGCCAATCCATTCTGTGAAGCATCAATATATAGGACATACATCACACTGTGAGTAGGTGTGACTAGGATAGGGGCTGAAGTTAACCTCTTCTTCAATTCTTGGAATGAACGTTCACACTTTTCATCCCAAATGAATTTCTCACCCTTTCTTGTTAACTTGGTCATTGGCCCAGCTACTTTCGAGAAATCTTGGATGAACCAGTAGTAATATCCTGCCAAACCTAAGAAGCTTTTGATTTCTCTGACCATCTTAGGCTGCTTCTAGTTTGATACCGCCTCAATCTTCTCAGAATCTACAAATATTCCTTCTGCTAAGACAGCATAGCTAAGAAACTTGACCTTCTTCATCCAAAACTCACACTTGCTAAACTTAGCATAGAGTTCATTTCTTCGCAAAGTCTCTAAAACAATCCTCAAGTGTTTTACGTGCTCAGACTCTGATTTAGAGTAGATTAGGATCTCGTCTACAAACAACATAAAAAAACTAATCTAAATACTGTCTGAAGATTCTGTTCATGAGGTCCATGAATGCAGCCGGTGCATTAGTCAAACCAAACGACATCACCATGAACTCAAAATGCCCATAGCAATTTTTAAAGGTTGTCTTATGTATGTAAAACTCCTGGATTCTCAACTGATGATATCTTGGCCTTAGATCAATCTTGGAGAAGTGAGTGGTTCCCCTCAATTGATCAAACATGTCATCTATCCTGGGGCAACGAGTGTTTGTTCTTTATCGTTACCTGGTTTATCTTCCGATAATCAACACAAAGCCTCATAGATCCATCCCTTTTCTTCACAAACAAAGTTGGGGCTCCCCAAGGTGACTCATTGGGTCTAATAAATCTCTTCTCACGGAGCTCATCTAACTGTGTCTTCATCTTAATCAGTTCTATTGGTGCCATTCTATAAGGTGGAATGGCTATGAGATCAGTGGCTGGATGTAACTCAATCCTAAACTCTACCTATTTGTGTGGTGGTAGTTCCGGTAGACCATCTGGGAATACATCTGCATATTCCCTCACTACATGTATCTTGTGTATTTCTCTAGGTTTTTGAACATCCTCTTCTAAAAACTGTCTAAAGTCCTCCTTTTATTTTAAATTGTGTAGCATAGCTAACATTGAACTCCTAGGTAATCTTTGCATATCTCCCTTTATCTTAAATATATCCCCAGAAGGTAATATCGTTGTCACCCTCTGCTTTTGATAGTCTATCCGTGCTTGATATTAGGTCAGCTAGTCCATCCTCAATATCACATCATACCCATAAAAAGAAAATACATTGAGATTAGCTGAAATAAGCTTTTCTCTGAATCTAAGGTCGCATTCACAATATTTCATGGAATTCACTATGGCCCCTATGGGTGTGGCTACATGTAAATTCATAGGCAATGGGTTTGTCACCAATTGTAATATATTCGCTAAGTGTTCAAAAATGAAAAACTTAGTAGCACTCGAGTCAAACATGACTTTCACAGTAACATTAAACAAAAGAAATGTAACATTCACTGCAGGTGCAAGATCAACCTGGGCATCAGCAGCATAAAGTCGGGCTTGGTTCTGTCCCCTGCCCTGATTCTGGTTCTGCCCCTAGTTCTGTTGTGGCTAGGGTTGTGGCTGCTGTCTCTACTATGGATGATTATCCTATCCATGTGCCTGTTGTTGCTGTGGAGGGGTTGGAGCTCTATTAGGATAGTTCTTAGCAATATGTCCTATTTGGTGACATTGGTAGCACAAACCTTGCCTCTTAGCATGTTCCCTCTACGCATCCCTACCACGATCTATCTGTGTCTACTAATTCTGAGGCCTGTTATAATTTTGCGCCTAGTTTTGATTTTATGGCTCTCTGTACCCATCCTGTCTGTTTTGCCTCTTCTGTGAGCCTCCTGCGGGTCGCTTTGGCTGTGACTGCTTGTGTCTATTCCTCAAAGCTTGTTCATACTTGAGATCTCGCTCGATTAGCTGTGCTCTAATCACCATTTCTTTAAGAGTGCTCAATCTCAGAGGATGGATGATCTTCCGTATTTTTACTTTCAGTCCTTTAGCAAACCTGTCTGCCTCAGACTATTCATCCTTTAGTAGCTCAGGGGCAAACTTAGATAATTCTGTGAATTTATGTTTATACTCTGCCACTGTCATTGTCTTCTGTGTTAATCGAAAGAATTCCTACTATAATTGCTTCATTTTTGCCATGGAGAAAAAGTTTGCATAAAATAGAGCCTTAAACTACTCCCATTTTATAGTGGATACATCCATAGTAGGATCATTCATAACCATCTCCCACAAATGATAGGCGGGTCCAACAAACTGGTGCACTGCTAACGCAACTCTTTTGGGATTAGTTGCCCCTAAGGCATTCAAATATTTGTGCATCTCAGTGAACCACTTATCCACTGCCAAGTGATCAGTCATACCCTTAAAAGTAATGAGCTACAGCTTCTGGAATTCTATCAACAAGTTCTTTTACTCTATGTCATCCACAATCAATCGGTCCGGTACTACTGGATTGTTAGGCAACAAAAACTAATGAATTTGGGGCTGAGGCTGTGGTTGTACTGGTGGCTGGTTCTGAACTTTTGGTAGATTTCTCATGACCTATTTTACCACTTGTCAAACGAATTCGGCTAACATATCAGTAGTCACCATTGTCCCAGCTGGAGCTTCTGCCATTGATACTCCATTTTTCCTCCACCCTAATTCATCAGTATTTTCATCTCTCATGTCGTTACCCCTTGTTCTTGCCATTATCTACAAGCCAAAAGTCATTTTAGTATCCCATAAGTCAACATGATATTAAAAAAGAGAAATCTCAATATGTATAAGGAGCATCATCACTTTATTTTTATTCAATCTAGATTATACAAACCCCTTTTTCTTAAAGTTCGAATACTAAATGCTTTTGCAACTTATGATAATTGTCATCTTTCATATCGTCATTCATAGTTTGTGATACTATTGTCAAAACAGTTTTTCTTGCCTTATTTGTACTATCATGACTCTAGATTTATGTCTCAAAGTTCTCAGTTTGTTCAATAGCCTATTAGTTTATGCTTTGAAGTTTGAGATTTGAGGTCTTCAAGTCCTCATGTTTGTTTTGGGTATAGGATTTTTGGTCTCATGTAACAAGATTCAAAATCATAATATCAAAGAGCATACAAACAACCATTAAATCAACACACAATTCATGCTAGCATAGAGAGATTTTCGAGCTTCCATCTATGCCTCCCAGTTCAAGTGCCTCACACCACTCTTGCCCAGTGACATAGGCTTCCACTAAAAAAATCTTACTACACCCAAACAATTTCGTAAATTTCTTGATGACTAAGGTCTCCTAAGTCCCACTATACTTAACCGTCCCATACCAGCTAAGCATAGAGAAACAAGCTCTTCTAGAGTTACGGACCATTCACCAACCATGGCCTGTCAATTTTCAAGTTTGGAATTTCTCTATATCCCTAATTCCCATGCATCCCATACCACACAAAAACCAGAGGTACAGGATCGTCCTGATCTTGCATCTTGACCAAACAAGTGTTTCGTTATTCACATATTTCAGTCTCTAACCTATATCCTAATGATTTTTATTTAAGGTCCATTGTGCCTCCTTGGCAACACCCAAATCTTTACATGGTCTCTTTTCCAAGATCTAAGGTTTCAACACTTGGTTGAATGGTTCCTCCATTGAACCACCAACCTGAAATCAACTCTAGACACCACCTTTGGCATCTGACTAATCATCATGTCCAGTAGTTCTACTAACTGAGCTCTGAAACTAACTTTACAACACCCCAGTTTTCGATCCTTTTAATTTTGTCACATCTGTGTCACGCGCGGAGAAGCACGCCTATTCTACATTAAATGTTATATGCGTGTCAACCGCCGAGAACTAGGACGTTACTATTTTCACCTTCAAATCATATTAAACACATTATGGACATACCAAATCTCATTTAAATTACTCATCCATCTCTTGGACCTACCAAGAAATAACCCATGGAAATATATAGAAAATAATCAAATAAATAAGTCATAAAATTCAACATTTAAGACTTAAGGAAACGTAAAACAAAGTCTCCAAAAGAAGTCTCTAAAGCATGGCCTATGTGGCCAAAATTCCAACTATAAAGAGAGTCAACATTGAAAATTAATCTGGAGGGTCATATTGCCCAGTCTAGACCATGTATTCGAATAAAAAATAACATGTAAATCAATTTAATGACCATATGTCCAATCTATATTAATTAATTAAATGAAAATGTCCTAAATCAACCTCCATTGTGAGGTTAGCAAGCTAACTAGTGAAAATATCTTGGAGATGTCAGTCAGTAAGCACCGCCTTGAAAGTCACCTAAAATGGAAAAGTGCGATGAGCTCGAGAGCCCAGTTGATCATACATAGTACATCAATAGCATTATTCAAATCAAATGTGGAATATGCAACCACTTATCATACATTAGGCATTTCAAACATTAAATTATTTAATAGGCGTTACTTGGACCGAAGAGCCGAATCCTAATGTTTTTTTATTATCATCATATTAAACGGAAAGTGGGAAAGTGCAAGATATGTCAAATTCCAATGGGACAGAGAAACACACCCATTACCCAATTCGGGAACGAGAGACATACCTATTGCTCCATCACCAAAAACTAGAGTCACACCCACCGTTATATCATCGGGAACCAGGGACAAACCCATCATTCTTTATCACAAGAACACCCACAGTGATCCCCCGTGGACCATTACGACAGTACGTGGTTCAATTCTCAATTTATCTTTGCTTGATCATCAACAAACATCTCATAACAAGGATAGTTATCATTTCATCATGTATAACGCATCATTGGACAATAACATAATCATGCTGATTATCTCATGAAAACATAAATAAAGCAATAATCATCTAATGTTATAAAAGCTTGTAAACATTAAGCGTGGACATATAACTCATGCCATTCATGGATTCATGCTATTCATAAATCATTCAAACAACATCCTAGCATGCTTCTAGGCATTCAAGCATCGTAAACGCTCCACATGTTCAGCATTAAAACTTAAATTATACTAGGAAGCAATGTAATCACTTTCACCTATTTATTTAGTTCCCTTGGGCCCTTGCCTTGTTATCTTGATAGTCTTGAATCTTCAACCTTTAAGATTCAATACAAATAATTTCAATACTTAAGTATTTCAATGCTTTCAAACCATAATGTAATGATTCTCTAACATGGATGGTCTATGGTGTGTATAATGGTCATAACAAAGGATGATGTACCCAGTTTTCCTCTTATTACTGCAGTAGGGAGTGGTAGTACCGCGGTGGTCGTCATGCATGCACAAAAGTAGAAAAAACAAGTCTTAGACTTGTTACCATGGTAGGTTACCGCGGTAACCAGTGTACCCTAATCGCACTACCACGGTAGTATGTGTTCCAGTCGAGTGAACAGTGCACCACTACAATATTCATGTGATTTCTAGATATTGCACTCTGTTCATGCGTTCCTCATTTCCTCTCGTGCATGGGACTTCAATGCACCAACTGTGCACTCAAAAATATGTACTTCCATGGACAGAAGGATTTTATACCTCGTTTTTATTTATTCGCCTCACTTGTTCGTCCCAAGAGGATGCTTTGAATGTCTTGGTGTTCTGCTATCTGGGACAGGACGAGCACATTTTTAAGTAATGCAAAAACAGTGTTAAAGAGATGGGTTCTATGTGAAAACTAGTGTGGTACCTGTGCACAACCGTTCGTGAGGGTGTCACAGTCCAAACTCTTCACAGATTTGTGTAGTTCCTTTCTTGTAAATGCTTGTGAGTCAGTCATAGTACAGTGGGATGGATTAAACCAATCTAGAATGCCCATGGGAAGAGGTTAGGGTCGACTATAGGCGGCTGGTATCGGTTCCAAGAAGATGGAGAGCGATTGTAGGGTTGAATAATGCAAATTAGTGTTTTTTTGAGTGACAAATCGCATATATATTTACGTATTACCGCGGTAATGCGATCAATTATCGCGGTAGCCATCACCACAACCTTTTTTTCTCAGTTTTTCACGTATTACCACGGTAATGCATATCATTACCGCGGTAATCAATGCCTTTATGTTATTTTCGGGTCTTCTTGATATTTTTCAAATTTTTTGTTATTTTTATATTTATTCTAAGTTTATTTTTAATTTGTATTTCATGATTTTGAAGCATTTATAATTTTTTAAATTATTTATTTAAATTCATTTTACATTTATAAGTCCCAAAATTCTATAATTTGTTCATCGACTTTTGTATTACATCTTTTGTCTCTAAAGCTAGAAATGGTTATGGAAGGAAAGAAAGAGTTTTTTTCCAAAATTAAGTAAAAAAATGAGAAGTTGCTTCAATGAACATGAACACTGAGCAAGATGTAGATGAAAATAAGGAGAAACACCCCAAGAGAAGGGGGAAAAGTCAGAGGAAGGTTTTAGAAACAACCGAGAATGAAAATTTCTACCTAGAAAAATATACACATGCAAAAAGAAATTAGTCAAGGAAAGAAATGGACCTTAAAGTATGTAAATGTTCAAGATCAGAAGAAGTTGTGGAATAAGATCTATCTTGGGTTAAGACCTATTGTGTCCTGAGAGCTTGACAATATGATGGATTTTAAGCTTCAAAATCAGGGTCATAAGAATGTCAATCATCATCAAAACTTTGGAAAGAAGACATGTAATGGCAGCCCCATTCTCCGTAAATGTCTTCTTTCCAAAGTTTTGATGATGATTGACATTCTTGTGACCTTGTTTTGAAGCTTAAAATTTGCAATATTGTCTAGTTTTCAGGACACAATAGGTCCTTGCCTAAGATAGATCTTATTCCACAACTTCTTCTGATCTTGAACATTTGCATACATCATGGCTTTCATTTCTTTCTTTGAGTAATTTCTTTTT
>JAJIYU010005797.1:0-21693 GCA_030144865.1 Tinospora cordifolia | reverse complement strand
CCTAACTCAAACATTTTATGGACTTTGAAAAGTGGACTTTGAGTTAAAACCATCACATGGCCTTTTTATTTAGTTTCCTAAAATGTTAGAAAAGGAGGGTGAGCTCAAGAGTCCAATGGATCTTTCCAAATATTTAAGTTATTATTTTAGCCAAACAAACCATGCATGTAAGAAAACTTTCGTATATTAGGTGATTCAAACAAATTACTTATTTACAATTGACATTAAGACCAAAAGGAATTTTTCTAGGTATCACCCATTAGGTTTTAGAATATCGCATGTAACCCTCATAGGCCAATTACCTATTCATGACCTTATCTTAGGGAGTGAAGTCTTATCTCAACTCCCAATCTCATCTCATTGAGGCCCACCTTAGGTTGCGAGTACTTATGACTAAATCCTCCATTACACCGATAAGTGGTTCAGATCTTTATTAATGTTTCTTTAGTGATAAATCACACTGTTAATCGGATTAAATTACGCATACAATACTTAAGCATGATAGTAATCCTTCAACACCATTCTTGAGCAAGTTGTACAACACAGTTCATGTTGTCATACGTATCATACATCGTTGTTCATAAATTCTAAGTATCATGCATATTCATGGCCTATCAAATATAATAGAACATATGCATATAACAATCATATTTAAAACACAATCAAACATGTACTTTATTTAAATCAAAATGATAAAGTAAAACTTAAAAATCATCTCCACCTCAATCGGTTGATCATTTGATATTGAGATTCTAAGCTCCTTAAACCTTTGTTGAACCTTCACAACTTCTAGCACAGAATTTGTGCAGAATTTTGTTTCTCCACCTTTCTACTACTCTAATTGTTGTTTAGAATAGCCAAAGGATGAAAGAGATACTAAGAGGTAGGCAATGAAAGCAAGAAGAAAATTGTTTTGTTCTTGCTATGATGAAAAGAAAAATGTTCATGCTTGAGCTTACATAGCATTCTAATGGACAAGTTTTGACAAGTTTGGGGTGTCTTCATTGTAGAAACCTTTCTAAAACTCTTCCCCTTTTCATTTTATTTGTTTCTTATGCATAAGAATTAATAAGTAAAGGTTTTAGAAATTGCTAATATATTCCTTTGAGTTGATTTCATTTTAAAAACCTTTCTAATTCTCTATTTTACTTGTTTCCCACTCACATATATTAGTAAGTAATTGTTTTAGAAGTTGCTAATATATTCTTTTGGGTTGATTTCATTTCAAAAACCTTTCTAATTCTCTATTTTACTTTATTTAAATTATTTTATTTTACTTTATTTATTTTTTAATTTTAATTATTCAAAAATATTTCAGGGTATTACATAAATCATTTGGTAATACATCTTCGTAATCTTAGACTACTTTTAAGCTCTAGATTCCTCTTTGTTCTTCCAAGTCCTCCTCTAAGAACTTCGTGAATTTTTCTTTTAGCCTTAAGTAGTTAAACATTGCTATCATCGAATTTCTAGGTAATTTCTATATATCACCATTGATTCCATAGGTTTTTCCTGAAGGTAGTGTTAAGGTTACTCTCCTCTTAGGGCTATCTATTTGTGTCAAATATTGGTTTAACCAATCCATTCCCAATATTACATCGTATCCATAAAATCGAAGTACACAGAGATTGATTAAAATTAGCTTATCTCCAAACTTAAGGTCACAACTACATATATATATATATATTTTGATGTGATGGTAGTCCCTATGGGTATGGATATCTTTAAAGTAATAGGTAGTGTTTTTGTTGCTAGTTGCAACCTATATACTAGTTTTTCAGCAACAAATGATTTCATAGCACTCGAATCAAACAACAATTTTCCACCAACATTAAATAACAGGAATGTAACTTTCACTACAGGGACTTGATCCACAGGATTATCAGTAACCACAAATACTCTGGCCTAGTTTTGGCTTTGGTCTTGGTTCAGTCCCTGGTTGTTGTTCTATTACCTTGTTTGAGGATGACCATTATGTCCTCCTCCCTGATTGGTCTGTGGATGTTGTTTGTTGAGGAACTTGAGTTTTGGTAGGACTGAACTTTGTCAAGTGCATTGGCTAATTTGTAATGCCCTGACACTTTCAATTGGACTTAACCATAAGGCAGGCCGAGCCGGTGTTACTTTACAAGTATACAACTTGATTTTCTATTTCGTTTATCCCATGTCTTAAACAAGAGTACTTAATTCAACATTTATTGATGAATTTCAATAAGGCAATTATACAAGAGATAAAAGAAATTAAATTTAAATCATTATTGATTTAATAAAAAAAACATATATATAACTTGAAATAGAAATTTATTTCAACAAATGTAACACCACATTACCAAGAGACAAGTCTAAGCTCAACCACAAGGCTGGTTGGGTCCTATGTTACATTTACAAGTACACAACTTGTATCTCAATTCCTTCATTCTAACACTTATTGAAATGCTCATAAATATACTTCCATTGAGTTTAAAATTCAACAAGATAATATTAGTGAATAAAGGAAAACTTCAAACTCTTTATTTATAAAATAAAGAAATACATTATTAAATTCATAAAATAAAAAAATGTACATAACTCTAAAATTTAAAAAAAAATCAGCGAAAGTCTTTATTCAAAATTTGGGTAATATACCTTTACATAGAAACTTTCTAAAAATAGAGTTTCTAATCCCTTAGCAAGCTTGATCATACATTTCAAATTCCTTAAAAATAAAAGGAAGGGATGAGCACATGGCCTAGTGGATCATTCATCAAACTACTAATTTACTAATGCAAATCAAAAGTACATCCAATTTCAATCACTCACAAGCATTAAGCGTTTCAAACAATATCTTGTTAGTGTTGTATATTTCACTAAAAGGGGTTTTTAATCCTTTGATGTTCTTCATTAAAATACTCCTATTTTGGGATGGAATGACAATTCATCTTGTCACATTCCATTGGAAATAAGGATCACATGTCCACATTCTAACTATTTTAAAACACATCCAAACTTAGTGATGTTACTCGTATAGAACACCCATAACATCACTTAGACTATTATAATGGTACGTGGTTTTTATCTTCACTTTCTCATATTTAATTTCAAATAAATATGAAACAAGATCATAATAATTAATATCAAAATTTAAATAATCAAGAGCACATGGAAAACGTACATGGCATGCTTGAAAATTCAAAAATAAGCCTAAGCATGGTTTCTAAGCATATTATGCTATCATGTATGAATTAAAATGTGAAGACATATTAAATTGAAAATAAAACTTGATCAAACATGCTTCAAACTAAAATATAAACATGCTGAAAACTAAAAACAAACATGAATATAGTAAAGACTTGAAGTAGTAAAGACGAAGTTTAAGAAATGTCATCTACCTTAATCCGAGTTTCTTTTGAATCCAGTAGAGGTTCCCCTTATCTACCACTTTTAGAACTTTAGGAACTTTTAACCACCAAAAAAGACTACTTAAACAACTCTTACACAAGAGAGAAAAAAGGGTGAGAAGAGGTGCCAAGAAGAGGGCAAGAACAAACAAAGAGGGAGGTGTCAACTCTTTGTTTTGGGATGAGATGAAAGTGAGCAAGGTGGTTTATATAGATGTTCATGAGAGCATATGGGACATCCTAGGGCATCCTTGGGCGGCTTGGGCAACTCAAAAAAAATTGGGCAAGTTGATATACATAAGGGGGATGGTTTGCATAAAGAGGGCAAATGTGCTCATGGTTGGCAAGTAGGACCACTATGGCTTTCTAATTCAAAAGATATGAGTACAATCTTGTTTCCTAACTATGTGTGAACACAAAATAGGTTTAAATCATAATCTAATTCAAATGGGACGTCCCCTATGTGCTCATGGAAACTTTCCTTTTTGGTTTCCTTGCTTGCTCATCACACAAACACACAAGGATTAATATTTTCCATTTTTCTTATTTCTTGGACATCAAACATGAGTGTACGATATCAAATTGGAGGGGACACCATATAATAGTTAAAGATTCTCATCTTGGTTCTAAGAAACTATCTAAATAGGGTTGTTCACATGTGTGCACACACATGTACGTGGTTGGGCCGATTTTGGCTTAAGTGCGTGCGGGTGTACACAATCAAGTGGGGGTGGCCATGAATTCATGGGTTTACAAAAATCAAATAAAAATTAATATCTACTTATTTACATAAAATTATGGTTTATATCCTATTGTTTTGGAATCACATGAACGTAATGCACATTTTAAGGTATGGTTTGGCCCTAAGTGATTTTTCTTCAAAAACTTTTATTAATTAAGACCCAATGAGGTACTAGGCAAATGAAAATCTAAATCTTGGCCAATTGTTCCATTTTTTTTATATTTCATTTGTTTTGTTAGTTCATGTCATTCTGTTTCATTTCAGGTCATTTCGATCCCCCCATATACCCTAAATGATCATTCTTTCTTATTTGGACCCCTTGAAGGGCGTTTAGCAAATGAAAGCCCTAACCTCAACCAATTGTTCTAATTTTTTAATAGTTGTCTAATTAGTTGGTTTATGTCACCTTACTTCATTTTAAGTTATTTTGGGTCCCTAAAGGTCACCAAATGAGACTTTTAAAACCTGCCAAATTTAGCCCTAAAATGAGCATGGTTTCATTTTGCACCCAATTTTATTTAATTGATCTTGAATTTTCTTTAATTAAATATAGAGTTTTCAAGGTATTACAGCGAAAGTCTTACATTTTGAATATTCAAAATTTGGACTATAAGTCCTTACATCAAAATAAATGTAGAAACTTTCAAAAAACTAGCATTCTAAGTTTTTGACATGCATCATCATGTGTTTAATTTCCTAAAAAGATAAGAGAGGAAGGGTGAACACATAGCCCAATGGATCTTTTTAAAACAACCAAATTACTAATTTACATTAACAACACAATCAAATTTAAGCACTTGTAAATCATTAGGCATTTCAAATAATATTTTGTTTACAGTTGTAAATTTGACTAAAAGGATTTCAAAGCCCTTGATGTTCTTTATCAAAATACCTCCTTTGAGTGAAAAGACATTCCTTATGCCAAGTTTCATTGGACTTAGGACCTAACCCATATTTCAAGTATTTTGGGACATCATCCATGTGAACTAATCACATGTAAGGAACACTCAAAGTGACCCTCATGTTTATTGTAACAATACGTAGTTCTTAATTTCAACATCTTTCATTAAATCTCGTACTCATGAATCATAAATAAAATAATTTCGGCATGTTTAACACAAACATTCGAAGCATGAAAACAAACACATAGTATGCATCATACTATAAATAAAACTAAACATGCATAATCTAAGCACGGCACGGTTTCATGATAAACTAACATGACATACATTCAAATCTAAAATTTAAATCATGTTCTTCAAACCTAAATATGCATACTAAACTAAAATCAAGCATACATGAACATGGTATTAAACTAAACAAGTAAAATAGAGGTTTCGAACTGACTTCCACCTTAAGTTGAAGATTACTAAAATTTTGGTAGAGTTTCCCTTCTTCAACATGTCTACCACTCAAAGACAACTCAAGAATGCTCAATTAAACACCAAAGCACTCAAAAATAGTTCAAGATCACTCAAGAACTAACGAGATTGGCAAGAAGAAGGCTAGATAAAGTCAAGAGGAACTAATATGTTCTTGCTTTGGAACAAAGAAGAATGAGTGCATTAGGAGTTTTATATAGATTTTCAAAACACAAGGCGGGGGGGGGGGGGCACAATTTGGGCATCTTGGGCAGCACACACATAAGATTCTTTCCATACTGACGAGGGATAGTTTGCATGTGTATTTTTCCAATAGTCCAACATGTGCATGATTTGGCAAGTTTGAAGATTAGGGTTTTTTATTCACAAGATATGATTCTCATTTGGTTTCCTTATTATGTGTGAGCACAAAAAGGGTTGGGAATGCTTCTAATTTGATTTGGGACATCAATCATAAGAAGATTTTGTGAGCAAGAATCTTTCCTAATTAATTTGTTTGCTTGGGCACTACACATGCATCAAATGGCAACAATCCCTTTTGGCATCAAGGTGTGTGTGTACACCCTAAGTCCATGGTTTGGGTTGTTGCTAAGGTTGAGGGTCACAAATTAGCAGGTGAATCAACTCAAGATGTGAGTAAGCAAGCTTCTAATCTTGGTTCTATTAGAGTTGGTGCACCACAAAGGGGTATTTTATCCCAATTACATGTGAATCTTCCTAATCTTGGCAGTTTGGAGAGTTTCCTTTTTGTGAAACTTCTAATTTGGTTGTGTGAGCATGTGTGATGGCTAGGGTTTGTTATGGGTACAAATCATGTTTAAAAACTTCTAATTGGGTTTGTCACATGTGTGCACACACACACACAAGAGGGTAGACGTTTTAGGGTGTGTGCATGACTTGGGTGCACATGATCATTTTAGCTTGGTACATGGAATCATTTTTTTTGGGTTTCTAAATCATCATGGATGGTTTACTTATGTATGTATAGGGCATGGTGTACATGATCATGGCATTATCACTCATGTGGCTTGCATATGCTTAGGGTAATCACACATTTTGCATCCA
This sequence comes from Tinospora cordifolia, assembly GCA_030144865.1. NCBI lineage: Eukaryota > Viridiplantae > Streptophyta > Magnoliopsida > Ranunculales > Menispermaceae > Tinospora > Tinospora cordifolia. Next base: position 15,127 of record JAJIYU010005797.1, on the reverse strand, counting down.
CATGAATTTTAAATAAATTCATATCTTTCATTTGGCTAGGATTTTAGCATTTTTGGGTTCACACGAATTTAATAAAAATTCATATCGTTTAATTGGCTAGTTTTTCCCATTTTCTTTCCTAATTTAGATTCCTTGATGCATACCAAGTAAATGGACTCTAAATTGTGCAAATGAAATGAATTTTGGTTGCCTAAACCGTTTGAGGTGTTCACTTCATTTCATTTTGCTCATTTTCTTAAATTTTGCTCCCCTGAGAGGTTTTTTTTAGCAAATTTAAACTTGCCAATTAATCCTAGAAGTACAAAATTTTAGGGTATTACATGGTTGCAGTGATAACACAACCCTTGTTGCTTGGCCAGTGCCTAGGCTCCTCCTTAGCATGACTCTCTGTTCTTTATTCTCCATGTCCTCTTGTGCCTTCTAATAAGCTGGGACCTGCAACAGGGGCACTGGTTGTTGCAACAGAATCTACTCTTGTAGCTGTGGTTGTGGCGTCACTTGTGGCAGCATCTAAGCTATTACCCTCATAATCTACTCTATAACTCTCCTGTTGATCTTTGTTAACAACTCAGGATTAAACATATTCTCAATTTGAGCCTCAATAGCACCAGTTTGTGCCTCCTGTCCTTGTGGTTCAGTCTTGTCATATGCAACGACTCTACTAGCGTATCTCATATATTTAATCGTTATCTATAAGTCAAACTCATTTTAGTATTTGTTTTCTCAAGTTTTCATTTGTTTGTGCTATCATGAGTTTAGATTCATGTTTCTAAGTGCTTGATTTGTTTAGTGGCTTATCAGTTTATTTTCCCAAGTTTTATTTTAGGGTTTCAAGGCCCTCTAATGTTATGGGGTACAAGATTTTAGGTCTCAAATTCAAAATGCATGTGATTTATGAATTTGAACGAGTCAGGCATGCATTCAATCAATCATTCAATCATTTAGTCATGCAATGTAACACACCGACACACCGAACACATCGGGTGACTCAAGGTACTGTCCCCTCCCCTTGGGGTTTTCTTTTGCCTCTGTGGAGATTCAAACCATGGACCAGAGGCATAAGTACCTTGTGCTCAATGGTAGTGGTTTCGTGAAATCAAGGTACTTATGCCCAAGTCCTTGGTTCGAATCTCCGCGAAGGTGAAAGAAAACCCTAAGGGGAGGGACAGTACTATGAGTCACCCGGTGTGTCCTGGTGTATTCAGTCTGTCAGTGTGTTAATTCAAACATTTGTAAATCATTAGGCGTTTCAAACAACATTTTTGTTTATAATTGTAAATTAGACTGAAAGGGTTTCAAATTCCTTGATGTTCTTTATCAAAATACCTTCCTTGAGTGAAAATATATTTTTTTCTCAAAAATCATTAGTCTTAGGGCCTAACCCATATTCCAAGTATTTTGGGATATTACTCATGTTAACTAATCACATGTAAAGAACACCCACAATGATCCTCATGTTCACTGTGACAGCACGTGGTTCTTAATTTTGGCATCTTTCATTAAATCTCATAATCATGAATCTTAAATAAATCATGCTCAAGAAAAATAAATAAAAATATTTTCAACATGCAAACATTCAAAACATGAAAGCAAACACTTAATATGCATCATGTTTTAAAATAAATCTAAACATGTATAGTCTAATCATAACATGATTTCATGGTGTACATGCAAATCTAAAATATTTTTTTTAAAAAAATAAATAAATAAGTAAAACATGTTATTCAAACATAATAAGCATACCAAACTGAAATTAAATATGCATGAACATGGTATTAAACTGAAGAAGTAGAATAGGGGTTTGAAAAATCACTTTCACCTTTGTTGAACAAATTAGTTGAAAAATATCCGGTAGCACTTCATTACATCAACTCTAACTGTTATAAAATTTCTGCAATACTCCATTACATTTACCCCAATTGTTGTTTAGAACATCCTCAAAGAGAAAAAGAATGCCAAGAGGGAGGCAGAGGGAGAGAGAGAGAGAGAGAGCAAAAAAAGACGTATCAGTTGTTGCTATGATGAAAGGATTGTGAGCACAAGGCCCCTATATATAGAGTTTGGGAGAGTGAAAATTGGTAACTTTGGGTGGCAAGTTCAAAGACAACTTTTCAATTTTCTCTTGCATATAAATTAGGAAGATCAAGTATTTAGAGTTTATTTTATTATTGTTATTATTTTTTCATTATTTTTTCTTTTCTTTTCATTTGGTGTGCCACTTTTTTTATATTTATTTTTTTCTAAAAGCAATCCATATATATATATATATATATATATATATATATATATTTCAGGTGGTGTGCCCATATTTTTTTTCTTGCTCATTATATTTTACTAATATAAACCATATCTATACACATATTTAATTGCTAATTTTTGCAATCCATATATTGCTAATTTTTTTTAACCTATATCTTTATAATATAAACTTGCTAATACTTCTACATATTTATTTTGAGATTTCCTTTATTTTTAGTATCTGAATTTCTTATTATTTATATTATCAAAATTTTATGAAATTTTTTCAGTCTCTAATTTATATTTCTATTCTATTTCAATTGTACAATTAAATTATAAATTCTATATATTTTGTTTCCATTTTTTTGTAATGTATTTAATCCAAATCAACTAGCTAATTAAATAATTTACAATAATTGATTATGTAATACCTTAAATTCTTTGTCCTGAGTTAAATGAAATTTATCATTTATTTAGTAAAATTTGGGTGCAAAATGAAATCGGGCTCATTTTAGGACTAAATTTGGCAGGTTCCAAAACTCTCATTTAGTGCCCCTTAAGGACCCAAAACAACTTGAAATGAAGTAAGATGACATAAACCAACTAAGGGGACAATATATCCAAAAATTAAAACAATTGGTCAAGGTTAGGGGTTTTCATTTTCCAAAGGACCTTCAAGGGGTACAAATTAGAAAGAATTGCCATTTAGGGTACTTCGGGAGATTGAAATGACCCAAAACAAAATGGAATGGTATGAACTAACAAAATGAATGAAATATCCAAAAATCAGAACAATCGGCCAAGATTTCAATTTTCATTTGCCTAGTGACCTTAGTAGGTCTTAAATAAGGAAAGTTTTTGAAGGAAAATCATCTAGGGCCAAACCATCCCTTAAAATGTGCATTAGGTTCATATGCTTCTGAAACTATAGAATATAAATCATAATTCCATGTAAATAAGGAGATATAAATTTTTATTTTATTTTTGTGAACCCATGAAGTCATGACCACCCCCACTTGAATGTTTACACCCACACCCACTTAAGCCAAAATTGGCCCAACCACATACATGTGTGTGTGCACACACATGAGTAACCCTATTTAGATAGTTTCTTGAAACCAAGATGAACATCTTTGACTATTATATGATGTCCCCGCAAATTTGATATTGTACACCCATACTTCATGTCCAAGAAATAAGAAAATGGAAAAGTATTCCTTGTGTGTTTGTGTGATAAGTAAGGAAGGAAACCAAAAAGGAAAGTTGCCATGAGCACATAAGGGACATTCCATTTGAATTAGAATATGATTTAAACCTCTTTTGTGTTCACACATAGTTAGGAAACAAGATTATACTCATATCTTTTGAATTAGAAAGGCATAGTGGTCCCACTTGCCAACCATGAGCACACTTACCCTCTTTATGCAAACCATCCCCTTTATGTATAGAAACTTGCCTAAATTTTTGTGAGCTTCCCAAGCTGCCCAAGGCTCCCCTAGGACGTCCCATATGCTCTTATGAACAACTATGTAAACCCCTTTGCTCACTCTCATCTCATCTTAAAGCAAAGAGTTGACACTTCCCTCTTTATTTGGTCTTGCCCTCTTCTTTGCACCTCTTCTCACCCTCTTTTCTCTCTTGTGTGAGAAGTTCTTATTTTAGTATTTTAGAAAGTTGTTGAAGTAGTCTTGTTGGTAGTTTAAAGTTTTGAAAGTGGTTGATAAGGCCAACCTTTGCAGGATCCAACAAAAACTCGGATTAAGTTGGAGGGGATTTCTTAAACCTCTACATTACTATTTTAAATTTATAGCATGTTAATGCTTGTTTAAATTCTAATTTTTCGCATGTTTTATTTTACTTTTAGCATGTTTAATCATATTTTAATTTTAGTTCAACATTGTAACATCTCGAAAATTCGTATGAAATTTGAAAATTTATTTAGGGAATAATACGAAATTGACGGATAAAAAATTTGGTAAGTCCTAGTTTAGCCACATAAGGAATAAAATCAATTTAATGGATTTTTGAAAAAAAAATTATATGAACATAATGTATATAATGGGATATCATAGCCAAAAATATAAGGATATTTGCAATTTTTTATGAAAACAAGATTAGAAAGTCAATTTGGATTAAGATTTGGCAAAAATCTGAAAATGGAACATGAAATTCAACTGAAAATCATATAAATATAACTCAAAACGCATCCAATGGTTGCGAATCGTCGATCTAAATTCGATCTCGCAATCCGACGACCGCAAGATGATCCTCACCAATGCCCGAGTGCATAGGATAATGAAGATCAAACGGACGGAGATGATAAACGATGATCAAGCGGCCGCGATCAAAGCCACAAAAATCTCGATTGCGAAGTCGCATGGTGTCACTCCGCGCACGCCAATCTTGACCCTCCGACCTGATCCATGTGCGTTTCTTGAGGACAATCCGATGCGCTGAGATATTGGTCAGTTAATAAAATACGAAAAAATGCCAAAAAATTGATGAAAAATTTGCCAAAAATTACCAAAAAAAATCGAGATAAATACAAAAAATTGATTTTAAATTTCAAAAAAATCCAAAAATACTTATTTTCCTCTTTTAATTAGGAAATACGAAATTCTAGAGAATTTAAGTGTTTTACTCCAAGAAAAACTCCAAAATTTCTATTTATCTCCCTTTGAAAATCTATATAAACCCCCTAGGTTCTCACTTCCCTCATTACAAAAATAAGAGTTGAAATTTCCTCTTATTTTCACTAAGCCCTCTTCTTGGCACCTCTTCTCACCTTCCTTTCCTCTCTCTTATGTGTGGGAAGTTTTCCTCTTAGGTTGGAGAATTAATTTGGGTGATCTTAGTTGGCACTAGTATGTGGGAGAATTGCTGTAGAAATTTTTCAAGAAAGCGTCACAAGGTGGAAGTGATTTCTAAAACACCCTTTTGTTCTTAGTTAAATTTATGGCATACTAATTGTTTGTGTGTTTTTCACTGAAATAAAAGATTTTCAATTTCAATTTCAAAATTTCAAAAGTTTGTTTCAGTTTTTCAATTTTGATTCAAGTTTAAGCAATTATATTATCTATGCCATGTTAGTATCATGTTTAAGCTTTTAAATTAAAGTATGATGCATGTTTTATAAGTGTTTCATGAATTGATTGTGTATATTCTTAATTTTAGTTTGATTTTATATTCTAAAATTTATTTTATGAGATCATGATATGAGAGTTAATATGAGACAATGGTGATAATAACCACGTACCATCATAGTGGTCAAGGAGACACTATGGATGTTCTTTTCATATGAGTTAGGTCATATGGTTTTCATACCTAAGTACTTGAGGGTTGTGTACCACAGTACCTTGTGAGTCACCACGTGTAACGGGTTGATGCCGACACATGCTACTAACGGCTTGATGCCGAGTAGGCCCTGTTTACTTAGTTAAGAGTATCGAGGGATTAAATGCCCTTTTGGTCTGAGACTCGACTTGAAAAAATTGTTGTTTGAAATGCCTAATGATTGCAAGTGTTTGAATTATAATTATGTTATGAGTTTGAATAGGAAAGATGGTTGTTTGAAAGGGATCCACTGGGCTATGTGCTTATTCCTTCTTTTCTTATTTTTTTTCAAGAACATGAAACCTATGAAGCAGTTGATTATGGATATTTCTGAGAAAGTTTCTACCTTATTATTTTTAGAATTTTTAAGGGCATGTTTCCCAAAGTTTAAATTTTTTCTACTGAAAAGTATTTTGAAGTTTTTTGCTGTAACAATTAGTTTTTTGAGAAGTTTCAATTTTTTCTATTATGAATAAAATAGTTTGAATTTATTTATCTCTTTTAATTTACCTTGATTTTATTAAAGTGAAAATTTTGTATTCTTGAATTTTTATCCAAAGGCACGAGATATTGAAAAAGAGAAGAACAAATGTGTGTACTTATAAAGTAACACCAGCCCGACCTGCCAGTTGGTTAAGTCTACTGTCAACAGAATGGTGGTTATACCTAATGCTTAAAGATACGGGGGTTGGGGTGTTACAAGCGTGGTATTAGAGCCTAGGCATTAGTTGTTGGGCTAAGAATAGAAAGTTTCCTCTGATACAAGCATGGTATCAGAGCCTGGGCATTAGTTGCTGAGACAAGAACAGAAAGTTTCCTTTGATACCAAGCGTGGTATCAGAGCTTAGTTATTAGAAACATTGGGCTAGAATTAAAAAATCAATCAGTGGTTGTTTGACTAGAATTAGAAACTCAAACTTAGGGTTTCACCTTGAATTGAATTGACTTTGGAATGCCCTACCTTCTATTTTTGAAATTGAAGAACGTTTTAGAAAGTGTTTTCAAAAAAAAGAAATATATGTTTTTAAATATTTTGTTTGGATACAAAGACTACAAGTTGAGCTAATAGTAGGTAAGCTTTGTCCCAAGTAAAGTTAAACATTGAAAGGGAGGTGGGTTATCCTACCCTAGAAAGCGTGGTTGCAAAGCAGACTTCGGTCTCGCTGTCCAATTTGGAGGTTGTCCCACCAGTTCACATGAGTAGTCTGAGTTGAAGAACACCCTTACTTTCTATTAAAGAAAATAAGAAGGTTGGAAATTAGGGCAAAGAATTGATTAGAAGTTGAAAAAGATGTCAAAGGTGGTATCTTGACTGGACAGAGGTTGTAAGTTAACCAGAACCGAACCCTAGGTCTAGAGAAAAGACCTTAGGTAGAAACGGGTGTAGCCATGGGTGGCACAGTGGATCAAAAGCATAAAACTCTAGGACATAGGCTAGAGACTGAAACTTGTGTGAAAACAGAAAATTGTTTGATCAGAACATGAGACTGGGAAGCTTCTATAATTTTTGGTTTCTCTGTAGTATGGGATGCATAGGAATTTGAGGTTATGGAAGAAGTTTAGACTCGGAGAATGATGGAGCATGTGTGGTGAATGATCGGTAACTTTGGCAAAACGAGTTTCTCTATGCTCGCTGGTATGGGACGATTGAGTATAGTAGGCTCGGGAACCTTAGTTATCGAGCAATTTGCAAAATTTTTTGGGTGCGGCTCTGTTCTGCATGAAAGCCTAAGTGGAACGGGTAGAGTGGTATGGGACACTTGAAGTTGAAAGCTTAGGTGGAAGCTTGGAACCTTGCTATGCTAGCTTGATTGTATGAGTATATGATATGTATATTGTAATGTTTATTTGCTTTAAAACCAAATCATGTACCTAATACGCATGAAAAGAACCTAGAAGACAAACTTTATGCCACTAGACAAATCGAGAACCTAAAAACATGAATCTAGAGCCATGATAGTACAAATATTTGACACATACTAACACTCTACTCAATTTACAAGTAAATGGCTTGAGTTAGGAGGTACGTAACTCAATCCACCACTTCTGAAGAGAACAACGAGAGTAGGAATTGACTGCTGGGATGGAGGCACGGATGGAAGCACGAACGGAGGCATGGATGGAAGCCATGATGAATGAAATGTCGCAGAGGGTACTAGATCAACTGAGTAGGACACTTCCACAAATAATCCCTCAGGTGGCTCCTCAGCCTCAAGCACCTGAACCTATTCCAGTCCAAGTCCTTGCACCAATACCCCAAGAATGTCAAAGGAATCCAGAGGACCTGGAAAATGAAAAATAGAAAAAGATGTTGCTGGATTTGCAAAAGCTTCACCCTCCCTCATTCGATGGAACTACTAACTGCATCTTTGTTGATCACTGGTACCAGAAGATGGAGGAGTTACTAAATGTGTTGAAGGTGATAGGTTCAAGACGAGTAGCACTAGCTATACACCATTTCAAAGGACTAGCTCGTGGATGGTGGAGGAAAATGCAAATGGATACCAACACTGACGTTGAGACCATGACTTGGGAAGAATTCAGAGAAAAATTTTACGACAAGTTCTTCCCAGAGGCAACTCTCAGCAAGCTGCAAGAAGACTTCGTGAAACTCAACCAGAGGCATCTCACAGTAACTAAATACGAGAGGAAGTTTACTTAACTAGCCAAATTTTTTAAGGAATTAATCTAGGAAGAGATGATGAAAGCCAACAAATTTGCACAGGGTCTCAAAATCGAAATCTGAGAAGTTATCATGACATTAGGCCTCTGAACCTACGAAGAAGTTGTAGAATAGGCTTTAATCTTGGAACAAGAGCTCAACCTAGAATAAAGGTTGAGAGGAAAGAATAAGTGAAATGAAAACAGAAAGGACGAACAAGGGACTCAAAAGAAAAATAAAAGTGGTAAGGCTCAACAGAAACAGGGGCAGAACAAAGACGATTCAAGGAAAGAAGCTAAGAGGCAGGGATTGTGTTTTGTATGCAAGCAAAAGGGTCATTTGGCGAAAAATTGTCCGTCTGCACTAGCTTAGGCCTCCTAACAACAACAACAGAATACTCAGGGGGGGAATCAGAATGGGCGTCCTCAAGCCAAACAGAATCAGAATGTCAATCAAGGGCAAAACAAATGTCGTGTTCAGAACCAGGCCAGAATGTTCGCGGTTGAGACCCAGGAAGACCAGGCCCCTATAGTAGAAGGTACGTTCCTATTGTTTAATATGTTGTGAGACTGTTGTTTGACTTGGGTGCCTCAAAAGCTTTTATCTCTAAAAAAACTAGCTGATAGGTTACAACTTATGACAAAAAAAATGTTTGTGACTTTGAATGTATCTGCACCAATAGGGACCATTGTGATTTCAAAAAAGATGTGTAGTTGTGACCTTAGGTTTGGGGATAAACTTTTAACAGTTGACCTATATACCCTACCTTTCTATGGCTATGACGTAATCTTGGGGATGGATTGGTTAGACCAGTAACAGGCCCAGATAGATTGTCCTAAGAGACGGGTAACCATAACATTACCTTCTGGGGAGATCTTTAAAATCAATGGCGATGTGTGGAGACTACCAAAGAGTCCAACCCTAGCCTTGCTAAATTGTTTGAAGCAGATGGATGAGTTTGAGGAACTCTTTGAAGCAGAACCTACTGACTTGAAGAATATTCACAACTTAGCTATAGTCAGTGAATACGAGGATATGCTCTCAAATGACTTACCTGGACTACCCCTAGCTAGAGAGTTAGAGGTCAAGATTGAACTTCACCTTGGAACCAACCCTATAGCCATACCTCCTTATAGAATGGCAACAGTAGAACTAATTGAGCTGAAAATTCAACTGGACGAGCTTAGGGAGAAAGGTTTCATCAGGTCAAGTGAATCACCCTAGGGAACCCCAGTACCGTTTGTGAAAAAGAAGGATGGTTCCTTGCGACTGTGTGGCGACTACCGGAAGTTGAATCAAGCTTCAGTAAAGAATAAATATCCTTTACCAAGGATTGACGACTTATTTGATCAATTACAAGGAGCCACTTATTTTTCTAAAATTGATCTTATGTCAAGATACCATTACTTGAGGATTCGAGAGTGTGACATTCATAAGACGGCCTTTAGAACAAGATATGGACACTTTGAGTTGACCGTGATGCCCTTTGGTTTGATCAATGCTCAGGCGGCCTTCATGGATTTGATGAACCGAGTGTTTAGACAATACCTTGACCATTTTGTAGTAGTATTCGTGGATGATATCCTAATCTACTCTAAGTCAGAAGCTGAGCACTTAGAACACTTGAGGATCGTGTTAGAAACCTTTAGAGGAAACCAACTATATGCTAAATTCAGTAAGTGCGAGTTTTGGATGGGAATTGTCAAGTTCCTAGGCCACGTTGTATCAACAAAAGGTATTGTTGTAGACCTGAAAAAGGTAGAAACCATCATGAACTGGAAGCAACCCAAGACAGTAACAAAAATTAGAAGTTTCTTGGGCTTGGCAGGCTACTACAGAAGGTTCATTAAGGATTTTTCGAAGTTGGCAAAACTTATGACTAAGTTGACCAGAAAAGGAGTTAAGTTCCAGTGGTATGAGAAATGTGAATGGTCATTCCAAGAATTGAAGAAAGATTAACTACGACTCTTGTTCTAGTCACCCCAACTCCTGGTATTACTTACACACTATATACTGATGCCTCACTGAGTGGATTGGGCACAGTCTTAATGCAAGGAAAGCAAACCATCACTTTTGCCTCAAGATAATTGAACGTCTATGAGAGAAATTACCCTACTCACGACCTAGAGCTAGTAGGCATAGTGTTTGCTTTGAAAATTTGGAGACATTATCTTTACGAAGAGAAATTCGATCTATTCTCTGATCACAAGAGTTTGAAATACATTTACACCCAGAAAGAACTGAATCTCAGGCAACGAAGGTGGATGGAATTTCTTAAGGATTATGATTTTCAATTGCACTACCATCTAGGGAAGGCCAATGTGGTAGTCGATGCCTTGAATAGGAAGTTCAACAAACAAGACGAGGAGAAAGGTCAGATGTACCAGTTGATTGAGGATTTTAGGCTGGGAGTGGCCCTTAATGAAAAGGAAGCCTACCTTTACAATATGTTTTGCCAATCGGACTTCTTGCATCAGATCAAAGATGAACCGAGGCAATACAAGTGGCTCACTTAACTAATTGAAGGATTTACACAAGGAAAGCATGCTGACTTTAGGTTAAACGCTAAAAATATCCTAAGACTCAGAGAAAGGATTTGTGTACCTTAGTAAGGACAAAGTAAGCAGGTTATACTTGACGAAGCCCATCAAACTAAGTATATCATGCACCCTGGTGGGGATAAGATGTACTAGAACCTTAGGAAAACCTACTAGTAGAGAGGAATGAAAAGGGACATAGCCAAATACATCTCTGAGTGCTTAACATGTCAACATGTGAAAGCAGAACACCGAAAACGCTCTGGAATGTTACAACCACTCCCAATCCCTAAATGGAAGTGGGATAACATTGCCTTGGACTTTGTCAGTGGTTTACCCTGAAACCAAAGAGGAGAAGATATTGTTTGGGTGATAGTGGATTGTCTCACCAAAGTGGCTAACTTCTGGCCAATCAGATCCACAGACTAAGTCAGTAAGCTTGGAAAAATCTATGTAAAAGAAATCTTCAAGCTTTATGGTGTGCCCAAGACTATCGTGTCTGATAGAGACACTCGCTTTACTTCACAGTTTTGGCAGAGTCTACAGAAGGAAATGGGTACTAAACTCACCGTGAGTACGATATTTCACCCTCAGATGAATGGTTAGTCTAAGAGAGTTGTCCAGATTTTGGAAGATATGTTGAGGTCTTGCATTTTAGACTTCAAGGGGAATTGGAGCAAGTACTTACACTTGGTGGAGTTTGCTTATAACAACAGTTATCAGGCAAGCATAAAAATGGCTCCATTCGAGGCTCTCTATGGAAGACCCTGCAGATCACCTACCTATTGGGTTAAACTTGAAGATCAAGTCTTAATTGGGCCAGACATGGTGGAAGAAATACAAAGGAAACTGGCTACTGCACAGAGTCATCAATAGAGCAACGTTGACAAAAAGAGAAGACCATTAGAGTTTCAAGTTGGGGACAAAGTATTGATGAGGATCAGTCCTCAAAAGGGTATCAAAAGGTTTGGATTCAAAAAAAAAAAGTTATCTCCAAGGTTTGTCGGACCCTTTGAAATACTTAGAAGAATCGGGGAGTGCACTTATGAGTTGGACCTACCAAACCAGATGACTTCAGCACATAATGTATTCCATGTATCCATATCGAGGAAATACGAACCTGACCCATCTGACATCATTCACTGGGAGGAAGTGAATATTCAAGATGATGCTACCTACGAGGAAACACCGGTCAGAATCCTTGACCACAAGGTATAGAATATAAGAACAAAGGATATCCCATTAGTGAAAGTACTATGGAAACATCACAGGTAGAAGAAGCCACGTGGGAACTTGAAAGCGAAATAAAGACCAAGTACCCATATCTATTCACGAAGAATACCTAAATATGTACAAATTTCGAGGACAAAATTTTTTTAAGGAGGGTAGGTTGTAACATCTTGATAATTCGTATGAAATTTAAAAATTTATTTAGAGAATTATACGGAATTGACAGATAAAAAATTTGGTAAGTCCTAGTTTAGCCAAATAAGTAATAAAATCAATTTAATGAATTTTTGGAAGAAACTATATGAACATAATGTATATCTTGGGATATCATAGCCAAAAATACAATGATATGTGCAATTTTTTATGAATACAAGATTGGAAAGTCAATTTGGATTAAGATTTGGAAAAAATCCAAAACTAGAACATGAAATTTGGCTGAAAATCATACAAATATAACTCAAAACGCATCCAACGACTGCAAACTATCGATCTGAATCTGATCTCGTGATCCGAAGACGGCAAGGTGATCCCCACCAACGCCCGAGCGCACAGGATAACGAAGATCGCACGGTGTAACTCCGCGAGCGCCAATCTCGACCCTTCGATCTGATCCGTGTGCGTGTCTCGAGGATGATTTGATGTGCTAAGGTATTAGCTAGTTTATAAAATACGAAAAAATGAGAAAAAATCGATGAAAAATTCATCAAAAATTACCAAAAAAATTGAAATAAATACCAAAAATTTATTTTTAAATTTCAAAAAATTCAAAAATACTTATTTTCCTATTATAATTAGGAAATACAAAATTTTAGAGAATTTAGGTGTTTTAATTTAAGAAAAAGTCAAAATTTTCTATTTTTGTGTATTTTTCACTAAAATCAAAGATTTACAATTTCAGTTTCAGAATTTTAAAAATTTATTTTAGTTTTTCAGTTTTGATTCATGTTTAAGCAATTATATCATCCATGCCATGTTAGTATCATGCTTAAGCTTTTAAATTAAAGTATGATGCATGTTTTATGAGTGTCTAATGATTGATTATGTATATTCTAAATTTTTTTTTGATTTCATATTCTAAAATTTATTTTATGAGATTATGATAGGAGAATTAACCTGAGACGATGGTGATAATAACCACGTACCATCATAGTGGTCAAGGCGACGCTATGGGTGTTCTTTTCATATGAGTTAGGTCATATGGTTTTCAGACCTAAGTACTTGAGGGTCGTGTACCACAGTACCTTGTGAGTCATCATGTGTAATGGGTTGATGTCGACATGTGCCACGAACGGGTTGATGCCAAGTGGGCCCGTTTACTTAGTTAAGAACATCAAGGGATTAAAGGCCCTTTTGGTCTGAGACTCGACTTGAACAAATTGTTCTTTGAAACACCTAATGATTGAAAGTGTTTGAATTACGATTATGTTATGACTTTGAATATGAAAGATGGTTGTTTGAAAAGGATCCACTGGGCTATGTGCTCACTCCTTCCTTTCTTACTTTTTTAGGAACGTGAAACCTATGAAGCAGTTGAACATGGATAGTTCTTAAAAAGTTTCTACCTTATTATTTTTAGAGTTTTTAAGGGCATGTTGCCCAAAGTTTAAATTTTTTCTACTAAAAAATATTTTGAAGTTTTCCACTGTAATAATTAATTTTTTGAAAAGTTTCAAAATTTTCTATTATGAATAAAACAGTTTAAATTTATTTATCTCTTTTAATCTGCCTTGATTTTATTAATGTGAAAATTTTGTACTCTTGAATTTTTATACAAAGGCACGAGATATTAAAAAATAAAATAACAAGTGTGTGTCACTTGTAAAGTAACACTGGCCCGACCAGCCAGTTGGTTAAGTCCACTATCAAGAGAATGGTGGTCATGTCCAATGTTTAAAGATACGGGGGTTGGGGTATTATAAACATGTTTTTATGTTTTAATCACTCATGAGAGCATGTCATGCTTAGAATTCATGTTTAAGATTTAATTCAATGTATCAACCATGCTATGCAATGTTTACATGCTTTCTTGGTTGTTTAAAATTCTAATATTTACATTTTGAATTTCTTTTATGATTATATAATTCTTAAATATAAGAAATTGAAGATAAGAACCACGTACTGTCATAGTAACCCATATGGGTGCTATGTGTGTTCTTAACACATGCTTGGAGTGTGTGGTTGTGGGGTGTAACTAATGGATACTTAATATGCGGCATCCAATGGAAAGTGACAAAGAAATGTCTTTCTACCCTAAAGAGGGGTATCTAAATTACAAACATCAAGGGAGTAGAACCCCTATTAGTCTTAACGTCAACTACAATCAAAAAGTTGCTTGAATCACTTAATGCATGAAAGTGTTTGAATTTGGATGTGCTATTGGTTTGAAATAGTAACTTAGCTGTTGAGTGAATGATCTACTAGGCTATGTGCTCACCCCTTTCTTTTATTTTTCAGGAAATTGACTTGAATCGTGAAGGTCATAGATATTAGATTATTTCTAAGCTTTGAAAGTTTTATTTTAAGGGCATGCTGCCCAAATTTTGAATTAAGACTTTTGCTGAATTTTATTTAAGTTTTGAAAGTTATGTATTCAAGTTTTGATTTAAGAATGTAACTTTCTTTGTTTTATTTGAATAAATAAAGATTTTGAAGTATTCTTTTATCTAATTCTATAGTCTTATTGAATTGAAATTTAATACATTGCGAAGTATCCATGAACGTTTTCAATAAGTGTTTAAATAAAAGAATTGAGATACAAGTTGTATACTCATAAATGTAACATAGGACCCAACCCGCCTTGTGGCTGAGCTTAATATATATATATATATATATTCAATTAAGCTACACAATAAATTACGGTTAAGTTTTCACATAATATAGTTTAATATATAAATTACACGTACTGATTAAATTACTTACTAATAATATAGTTTAATTTATTAAAGAAATTTACTGATCATTTAATGTACTAAATAATCTTACTAATCTTTCTTTAATAAATTTAATATACCTTATATAATAAACCTTGGAATTATATTTCTTATTTTCATCTTATATTTTTTATACTATTATTTTTTTTTCAATTACGCTATAAGTTAAAATTATGCCCAGATTTTATATTAAATAT
>JAJIYU010005796.1:0-21699 GCA_030144865.1 Tinospora cordifolia | reverse complement strand
TAGCTGTACTGAACAGAGATTTCTTTTCGGATCACCTTTAATGGGTACATTCATGGGGTCTGGGTTCATTAATGTTGCAGAGGTCAAGGTTTGCCTAAATCATCAATCCTTTAGTTGGATTTCATTGATTGCCTTTTAGTGGATAAGTTGTTCGAAATGCTGGCAAAGAGGGGCGGGGAGATTTGGAAAGCTTGGTTGTCATACCTTGACTTGGATCAAGTTGACTAACCTAGTGGCAGCATGGTATGAAATTAGTTGAATTATTTTTAATTTTTATTGATGGTTGATTCTTAAGTCATCATAAGAGAATTTTTCCTTGTTTTGCAATTCGAGTTCTCAAATAAATGCAGAGTAAGGGATGTTCTAAACCTCGTGGAGTATTTCTGGTTGTGCTGTTTTAATGTTTGATGCATTTATCAATTTGTCTTATTTCAATTTTTTTAAGGTATTATTACTGTTTATCTAATAATTTGCTTACTGAACTGGGAAGTGTATGCTGTTATCAAGTTTCACTTCTTCCAAGTTTAAGTGTGATTGCAGTTCTGGTTCCTGCCAAATTTTATCTTGTAGCAAGTTGGATGAATATGTCTATAAAGTATTTTTTATTTTTTGAAGCTTAACTATTTTTAAACCTTCCAGAGTTAAAAATTCATCTTTAATGAATTTTGTGTATTAGAATTTCTCTTATCCAGTGAGACCTTCCTTTGCAGACACTCTATGCCTTGCTTAGGAGCAAATCAGAGCAAGAACGCCGGTTACTTTCTGCATTAGTGAACAAAGTAAGTTTTTAGTAAATTCCAGTTTGGTGAATGAGTTACTTTACTCTTAGTGTGACAATTTTTTGATTTGTTTGGCATTTTTCTTATGAACGTGATACATCATGGTCTTTTGTCAATCTTGTTAAAACTTAAAAAGCTCAATATTTTGCCTCTATGTAGCTGGGAGATCCTGAAAACAAAGCTGCATCAAATGCTGATTTTTACTTGTCAGGTCTTTTATCTGACCATCCTAATATGAAGGTATGGTTGTTTTTTATGCCAAGTTTATTTTGTCTAATTGCTGATAATTTTGTACTCTCATATTTATCTATCTTTTTTAATGATATTAATGGTATAATTTATTGGCACGATAGCCAATTGTTTGTTCTTGGAAGTTGCAACAGCTAAATAGTAGCACAAGTTAGATGAAATTTTGTGAGCTGGTCCCTATTTTGATAAAAGCATTCATATGGTCTTTCCTAGTGGTTTGATTGCAGTATCTTAATTACTGATTAATGTTGATCCCACCTTGTGACTTCCTTTTTTTTACTTTGTTATCTTTTTATTGCTATGTTTACATCTGTGGATTATGTCCTAAGTTTGTTTGATTTCTTACAGGAAGTTGTGATTAATGAAGTGGATGCTTTTCTCTTTAGGCCACATCTGAATTTACGAGCAAAATACCATGCTGTAAGTTCCATGTTGTTAACTTTTATTGTTGGTAAATATATGGTTTCAGAGCTTGAGTACCCTATTGTTTTCCTGTTAAAGTTAATCGAATTTATACCATCTAGAACTTATACCAGCCACTCTCGAACAGGGTTTTATAATCAGCTTATTTAAGTGAATGATGTGATATAAACTATGGTGTTCCTGTTTCCTTGCCCCCATTCGTTTCTTTTCAAAATGTTTTTGGGATGCTATATTGTCCAGATGATGTTTTCTTAACATATTTTTCTCGAGTAAACATCAGATCTTTGTGGAACCCTAGTCAGCTGATAGAATTTATTGATCTTTGCAATCACAATTTTTACATTGAATGCTTAAAGAACAATTATTCATTAGAAGAATGAAACTTTTAAGTTTTAATTTCATATTTTGTCCATGTCTATTTTGATGTTTCTAGCTTAGAGAATATAGGTTGTCTAAGACTGGATACTCGCAAGTATTCTTCTGATTTGATAATCTGAGGACCTCCACATCATTGGATTAGAAAAATGACTTTACCCTGGACTTTGGTTAAGATAAAATTGGAATTAATTTGGGAAAGCTTAATTCATTGTGTAGAATTTTTCCTTTAAAATCCGCTAAAGTAGGAAATAAATTAGAGAATGTTTACATAAATCCTAAAGTATCTTTATTGTAATATAAGTTAAAAAGTTAATATAAGTAGACACTTTTAATATATAAAAGATATCCATAAATAACTTTACAAAAGAAAACTACAACTTAAGTAAGGGAGGATGGTTATGTACGGCTACTGAATAGTGCATGTAGCAAGGACGATGGCATACAAAGGGTGATTGGAGACGATAGGAGTACAGTGGATACCACACCAAAATCAGTACACATTGAGGCAACCGACAATAGAGGAAGGAACGAGGAAGGAAAAAGACATTGGAGGACAATGAAACAAAATTGAACAACGAGAACATGTAGGTCCGCCAAGGAGGAAGAACAATGAGATAACAAAAATGAGGAAAGGGACATGGAGGAATGTTCTTACCCAACATGAGATAGAAATGGGCAACGATGGATGGATGCTGGTATAATGTAGGAAGAGAAGCAGTAAATACAAACCACAACAACAGAGACCGGAAACACTAATTACCAGTTACCAAAAGAAGAAAGGTCATTCAACTCCTATCCAAGTCCGTCAACTTAATAAATGCAAGGTGAAGAAGATGACAAATGGTGAATGGTACTACGTGTGATTTTCGCAAGATTTTAATTTTTCTCAATCTGTCACTCGAGAGATTGCAAGGAGGCCATAGTACAGGAGGTCACCAAAAATCGTCATTTTCACATTGCAGTCACTAACGAGTTCATTAGCTGGGTGAAGAAAAAAGTTGAACAGGCACTGGGCGATAGAGAAGATACAAAGAAAATTGGGGTTTTTTGGGGTGCAGGTTTCGACTTAATCATGGAAGTGTTGGTCAATGAGAGAGGTAGATTCATAAAGCTGACAAAGATGATTAACGGGCAACATGAGGCCTTGATTGTTACACATGATTGGAATAGGATAGGACAAAAAATTGTTTGGGCCCACTTCATTTATCCTTTGTTGGTGGGATAACTCAATCCTACCATTTTTGGTGGGATTGAGTTATCTCACCTAATATCCCACCAAAATAATTCTATCACATCATGTGCACCAAACAGGCCCTAAGAGAATTGTCGTCTCAGAGGAGCGGGCAACAAAGGCCTGGAGGAATCTTTGGGAGGCGCTAAACATAGTCGTCAAGGAAGTGGCGAATAGACAAGCAAAGGAGGAAAATAGAGCAAGACTGAAGCATGCACAATAGACAAAGAAGATGGTGAAGACAACAAACGACGATAAGGAGAGCAGGAGTAAAGTAGCATGGCAGCGAGATGAGGAAGGGGACCGAAGATTAAGGTGGAACTTTGACTCTGAGACTAGAAGACAAGAGATGGAAAGGGAAAGGGATCGTTACTTCGAGACGAAGAAGTTTATCATCATAAGAACATCAGATGAAACCCTGTGGAGTGTGGTGGACCGCTCGGTTCGTTAGTGGTTGAAGAGTGAGGTCCTTATCAGGAGGTTGGATGTGGCCAGAGGGATGCTGTACTGTCAAAATGAAGCGGAGATCAAAACACTACAAGTAGAAAAATACCAGACCCTCCTAGATGGTTTTTACTTTGTGGAGTGGTCTGAGGCGTTGGTTGAACTAAGAGCACAGGTCGCATGTTGAAATAGTTGGATGGAGGTCGAAGGAATAAGACCGAAAAAGTGGAATATCGATACTTTCGGAAAGATAGACTAGGCTTGTGGTGGCTTGATCGACATTGCACAGATCACCGGCTCCAATTCATCAATGGAGATGGTGTTCCTACGCTTAAGGGGGCATGAATCAAGATTCCTACCAAAGGAATTTGATATCTAAGATGATACTAGCATACATGAGCTACGATTGGTTGAAATGGAGCGAAATTGGGGGCTGAAAATTATAGAGCTCCAACTAAAACTGTTAGAACAATTTATTGGAAACCATCGGGAGAGGCTGATGGACGTTGGAAGATGGAAGTATGGTGACCGGCGTAGCACAAAAATCGAGATTCAGAGTAGCAATGAGGATGACATGTCGATCGAGGAGGAATGGATGAGGATGCAAGGACGTGAGTCAGGTAGCAGTGCAGGGAGGGTGGTTAGTAGGAATAGTGGGGGCCGGCCAGTGGTTACTAACCAGGTGGTGGAGTGTAGTGGTGGGCCCAACAACATTAGTGAACGAAATATTGTTCACTTGAGACGGGCCATATCGAGCCAAAATAAAGACGAAGGTCAAGGGGATTGGATCCAAATTTCGACCGAAGTAAGGTTGGGTGGATCTTATGAACAAAGCCAAGTTAGAGATATCGGGTTAAATGACAAAGAGCATGGGTTAGGTAGGTCCAACAATGGACTTCAACAGGGAGTGGATTCAGAACAAAAGAAGGACTTGTATAGACCCATACTTAAAGTTTATCAAAGGGCCAAGAATGGGAGTGAATGCAACAAGCTTGGAGCTATGGCCTATTGGACAGCCCACATGGAAGACAACAGGTTGGAGTTGGACTCCGCCTCTGACTACCAAGAATATTTAACCCAAACTGAGTCGCATAGAGTCCTAGATACTCCACACATGGACGTAGATCGCATGGACATTGATATATGCTTGATGAAGGAAATGGAAAAGGGCCTTAGGCTCGGAGGAATGGATTCTATTGGTGGCGTCTTGTATTGGATGTGAGTAGGGGGAGTGGCCTCTCAAGTATCTAGGGATGTAGATTGGGGGAAATCCTAGGAAGTTAGAGTTTTGGGATCCGGTTGTCACAAAGGTGGCTAAAAGATTGGATGGTTGGAAAATGACCTTTCTCTCAAAAGGGGGGAAGACTTACACTAATTAAATCTGTGTTAGATGCCCTTTCGACGTATTACATGTCCATTTTTAGACTTCCAATAGGGGTGGCCAATCGGATGGAATAGTTGATGCGTAATTTTCTTTGGGAAGGATATGATGGAAGCAATGGTATGCATTTGGTGGAGTGGTTTCAAGTGTAGAGAAGGAAGGAGCAAGGTGGGCTTGGGATTGGAAATTTGATGGCAAGAAATAAGTCTTTGGTGGCAAAGTGGCTGTGGCGGTTTCCAAAAGAAAAGAATCAGCTTTGGGGGAAAATTATCAGTAGCAGACATGAAATGGATCCCAATGGTAGAGATGCCAGTTTTCAGAGGAAGACTACATTCAAAAGCCTGTGGAAGTTCCATTTTTCTACCCACTTAGTTTTTGATCTCTATATCAGATTAAGTGTGGGTAATGGACAGTCTATTTGATTTTGGGAGGAAGTGTGGATGGGAGATGCAGCATTTATTGATAGATTTCCTAGATTATATAGATTGTCGACAGCTCACGATCGTCCTTTCTCCTTCTTCATGAGGCAAGAGGATCCAAGGTCATCGGATTGGTGGCAGTTACATTTGCGAGCCAATGTAGGTCCGAGGTGCGAATCAAAGGCAAAAGCGCTCCAATCACTTTCAGGAAATTTCGAGCTGAGGAACAGGGAGGATGAGATTAGGCAGGTTAATGAAAATTCAAGAGAATTCTCCTCAAAATTCCTTTTTTTTATCAATGATTGAAGATCCTTCTATTGTCCCTAGCTAGATCCTCAAAGAAATGTGGAAGGCACTTGTGCCTTCAAGAGTGAAGTTCCTTGTGTGGATTGTATTTAAGGAGAAGGTGAATATAGGAGATATGCTTCAGAAAAGGTTTCCATTATGAGCTTTGTCCCCGTCTTGCTGTGTGTTGTGTAAGCAGAATGAGGAGTCGACAGCTCACATCTTCAGTCAGTGTAATTTCGTATCTTTCTTGTGGGAAAGATAGAGGAGCCAATTTCCCATCTTTTCTAATGGAGATGGTCAAGGAAACCGTAGGGGTGTATGTCCGTGTTGGGAAGAGGCGGTTAGGAAGTGGAGGATCCATTGGATGGTGGTTAGCTTGGCAGTGATTTGGTGCTTGTGGAAGGAACGAAATGCTAGCGTTTTTTCAGATAAGTTCTCCCCACCATCACACGTTTGGGAGGAATCTCACTACCTAGCTTCTTTTTCGATTAGTCATAACACTTTATCGATGGGTTATTCAATGTCCGACTGGCTTAGTGGGTGGAACAATGTAATTTAGGAAAAGTCCTAGGATGAGTAAAGTTAATTTCTATGTAATGTTGGAATCCTTCACATTATTAATAAAATATCGTTTCTTAAAAAAAGATGAAGGAAAATGGAACATCATACAGGGAATGCCTATAACCAGGTACGCTCTAATAACTTTGTCTATCTCCCCTCTACCTCTCACAGCGGGTCTAATGAAACTGGATTGAGCCATATTTCATCGATGACAAGAGACAGACAAAGAGAAGGAATACATTGATGACAGACAAAGAGAAGGAATACATTGACGACAGACAAATCCAACTAAGAATACAAATATATCAGAGGGGGAGCAACAGATTTTCAAGAGTTGCTGTAGCGAGAGTGGGTGACAGACACTAGTTGGGGTTGGGCAAGATACAAGATAATGCTAATACTTCGAAACCTAAAAAGGAAATCAAAGAGTTGGAGTAAAGGCTCGACAGAAGCTGATGAAGAAAGGAAAACCACACTGATGGACAAAGTAATAGTGTTGAATAGGCATTTGGAAACAAAGGACGATCTAGAATTGTTGGACGAAAAGCGGAAGTTGATCGAGGAGATTCAAACTTTGGAGTGTATGCAGGAAAGGAAGTGCATACAACATGCTAAGCTGAAATGGGCCAAAGAAGGCGATGTCAACACAAAATTCTTTCCTAAAATCCTATCTATTAGAAAAGCTAGAGCCACAAACACAAAATTGGAAGACAGAGCGGGGAACCTGGTATAAGATGTAGGGGACATCCAGAAAGCTGATCTTGGAGTATTTTGCTAGGTTGTTCAAGGAAACGACCTCTAATAAATGGGGAGTAGAAGGACTTCAATGGTAGAGAATTATAGCGGAGGATGGTTGTTGGTTTGGAAAGGGAGTTTGAAGAGGAGGTAAAACAGGCAGTTTTTAGCTGTGATGGAGGCAAAGTGTCTGGCCCAGATGGTTTTACCATGGCTTTCTTTCAGCATGAATGGGAAATAGTCAAAAAGGATATACTGGATTGCATGAAGGAGTTCCATAGGGATGCGATTGTTAACAAAGAGGTTAATGAGACATATATTTGTCTCATGTTGAAGAAAGTTAATTCTATACGGGTGGAGGACTTTCATCCTGTAAGTCTCCCTAAAAGCTTATACAAGATCATAGCTAAGACTCTGGCCAATAGGTTGTGGATAGTCCTTGCAAACACAGTAAGCGAGCACCAACTTGCTTTTGTTAAGGATAGGCAAATAATAAAAGCCATTCCGATTGCCAGTGAAGTTGTGGAAGACTACAGAGTCAATGATAAAGAAGGCCTACTACTAAAGGCTGACTTTGCAAAAGCATATGACTCAATAAGATGGAGTTTCTTAGACTTTGTATTGGAACAAAAAGGGTTTGGTGCTCTTTGGCGTAGATGGATGCAGGCCTGTCCATAGACAACAAACTACTCGATTTTTGTCTATGGTAGACCTCGAGGAAAAGTTATTGGGTAGAGAGGTCTACGAGAGGGTGATCCTTTGTCACCTTTCTTGTATACAATAGTTGCTAATACCCTCACCAGAATTCTTGAGGGAGCAGTTCAGACCGGAAAGTTGCAAGGCATGATAGTAGGGAGAGATAAGGTTCAACTCACTCATCTTCTCTTTGCAGACGATTGCTTAATTTTTATGTAGAACAAAAAGGAAGAATTGAAGGTTATAATGGATGCCTTATGCACTTTCTATTTCCTATCGGGGTTGAAAATTAATGGCAACAAAAGTCAATTGTTGGGCATCAATATTGAGAAGGAGGTGGTGATCAAAGTGGCTGCAGATTTGAACTTATCTCCAGGTGATTGGCTTCTGATGTATCTAGGAATGCAATTAGATGGCAATCCATACAAAGTTGATTTTTGGGACTTAGTTATTCAAATCATTAAAAGAAGAAGAGCTGGCTGGAAAAGAAGTTATCTATCAATGGGAGGCAGGTTGTTATTACTTAAATTAGTGTTAGAAGCCTTGCCAACGTACTATATGTCGATATTCATAATGTCGAAGAAGGTGACTTACATTATTGAAAGGCACATGTGAGACTTCTTGTGGAAATAGGAAGACTCTGAGAAGGGACAACACACGGTTAAGTGGGCCCAAGCTTGTAAAGCTCTAAAACAAGGAGGCTTAGATATAGGAGCACTGATCAAAAGGAATATGACCCTAAGGGAAAAATGGCTATGGCGCATGATGGAGAGATCGGGAACAATGTGAGCAAAGGTGGTTCAAAGTATTCATGGAACAAAGGCTTTTGGGAGAGAAGCTGGTTTGAA
The DNA here is from genome assembly GCA_030144865.1 of Tinospora cordifolia. Lineage (NCBI taxonomy): Eukaryota > Viridiplantae > Streptophyta > Magnoliopsida > Ranunculales > Menispermaceae > Tinospora > Tinospora cordifolia. Next base: position 13,267 of record JAJIYU010005796.1, on the reverse strand, counting down.
AAAAAGGAGCAACTGCAGTTTTCCATGGAAAGACATATTCAGTTTGTATGATAAATTTTGGCCTCATATAATCTGTAAAGTAGGAAAGGGAGATAGCAATATATTCTGAGAAGACAGATGGTGTGGTAGGAAGAAATTAAAGGAGACGTTTTCTAACATATATAGAATATCAAGGAAACATGAGGCCCCTTTATCTGAGTTCAGAGTTTGCAACTATGTGGGTGACAATGCACAGTGGGGTTGGAATCTCCATTTATATAGGAATATAGGAGACGATTGTATGGAAAAATTGGGTGATGCTCTCCAAACTGCACAGATTTCAAATTCAAGTAATAGAAGTAGAGGATAGACCTATTTGGAGTGGAGAGATCAGCACACAATTTTTAGTTAAATCTTTCATGGAAACATTAACAGTTCAAAGTACACAGACATCCCTGTAGAATTCATTTGGCACATTAAAGCCTCCTTGAAAGCAAGAATGATAGTGTAGCTAATTAGCCTAAACAAGCTAAAGATTGTGGAAAACCTTTAGAAGCGATTCCCCAATTATCTTCTAAATCGGTCTATATGTCTCATGTGCAGGAGTAGCGTTCAAAGCACTCATCACCTGTTTGTGGTATACAAGGTGACTTTGTCTATGTGGCAACAATGGAACTAGTAGAATAACAACATAGTCCCTCCCCTTGAAGATGCTCTGTTTCAGATGTTGACAAGTGAAGGAATAACTGAGATTAAACAATACTGGAAGGTGATTGTGTAGTAGTCTGGTATATCATTTGGGAGGAAAGGAATGCTTGACTTTTTAGGGGAAAAAAAGAATTCAGAACGGATGATATAAGGAGAGATCCAATATTTTATTTACGACATGGATCTCGAGTTCTAAATTAACCAGAGGTTATAACTTTGGGGAGTGGGTACGTAATGGGGGGGATATCTTACGGACTTTGTAACATATATTTAAGTCTCGATACCTCATCCAACATTTTGTACTTTCTTTACTGTTAATATAGTTTCCGTTTCCAAAAAAAAAACCTTACAAAATCAATCTTTTTAAATGAGTTGATGAATTTGTAATGGTGGCTTTTTGGTCTTTATCCCTTGTTTAGGTTTTGTTTGTCAGTTTTATGGTGGCTTATTTCTTAACCATATATCTTGCTACTTCAAAATCCCATATTGTCCAATATATATATATATATATATATATATAGTTGTCATGGGTTTGAAATGATGCCAAAAATTTCACCTTACCTTTGATCAATACTAAGGAACTGCATGTAAGAGGGGGGGGGGGGGGGGGGTTATTACATTTAAACCCTACAAAAATAATTGTACACAGGGCAGTTACCATGACTACCATCCGAAGAAGGTCATCAGCGTAGCCATGATCTGTTGCCACGTTCCTTGGGAGTTCTCTAATCGATCATGATGCTTTGTTGACTCGGTTATGTTGTCCAGCACATGACCTTGTGCAGAACTTTGCAATTACATGTGCTCCACGACCCTAATTGCTAGAATTGCCTATGCACTTGTCTAGCTTTGCCTTGATTGAATCAATTGTTCCTAAACGTTGGGAACTGCCTTGGCACATATTTACTACATTCATCGTTAGTTCAAGTTGGTTGCCGAATAACGCCTACAACTGCTACCTTGCACGTTCAGCAACTGGCTGCACGCTTAGGTAACTGATTGCACACGTAGGTAATCGACTGCATGCCCAACACCTATCTGCACACCAGATGACTTGTCTGGACGCCCAACACCTGCTTGCATGTCCGACAATTGTTTGCAGTCATCCTATAATTGACCTGGATGCTCAAAACATCCAAGGAATTCGTTTTCCGTCACTTGGGGTTGAGTGCCTAGCACTGCCCCTGTAGCCATCACTTGTAATTGCCTTGTAGTTGACTTGTATTTCCCCACATTCAGGTAATCCCCATGATCCACGAGCTAATCACTTATCAGTTATCTGATAATTGATAACCGTTCCGGTCATACATCCACAATTGTAGGCACTCTGTTTCAGTGATGTGACTCTAACCATATGATAATCTTGTTACTCGGGTGTTGTCATGTTCTCAACCTCGAATTGCTTGAGTGTTGAGACAGTGGGTGAAAATCAACCTTGAGTGCCCTACATGCAGATCCTTGATACGAGCCAAAGTTAAGGTGAAAATTTTGGCCTCATTTTCGACCCTGTTACGTATATAAGAAAGAATACACTAAAATGTTTAAAAAATAAATTGAAAGGGTTCTTTATTTTTGTTAGCTTATATATACACCTTGCACTTTCCCTTGTTTCTTGACGTCCACACCTACGCTTCCTCTCCTGTCTCTCCACTCATGTCTACTTTCGCCAACTAGTCTTCCCTTAGTTTTACCCTACCCCATCCCTCTGCTTGGCTGACGCCTTGTCTGGACCTCTACCTCTTTGAGTTTTCGCCCCCTGAGTTGTGCTCTTTGTCTCGTCCATTTGAGGCCAATGGGTGCGTCACATCTTTTTTGAGCAAATCTCTTCACCTTATGCTGACTTGTAGTTTTATTTCGCTTGGGTTGTTCATTAGTTGTTGGCCTCCTTTGGTTCTTGGCCTTAGCACTTCTCTTGCGTGCCCAGGCTCCCCTACCTTTGTTTATGGAACCATTGTAAGGCTCCAAATTTCACTATTCTTCTTGTGATAGCTTGTACTCCTTAAGACAAGTTATGACTCTTACTCCTTTTGGGAAGTGAAAGTGTCAACTTGATAGGGTGACTGGGTTGGTTTTAGATCAAGGAAAGTTGTTTCAATGGTTGTGCTTGCTTTTTCTTTTTCAATTTTTGATAACAAAATGATGGGCTTATGAATTAGTAATTGTCTCAATCTTGTTTTAGATTGATTGTATTGAATGTGTGACACCTATAGTGAAGAGACCTTGCTACTACAAGTAGTAGTGTTGTGGTTTGTGAATGAGATTAAAGCAGATGCCATTGCTACGCAATTACTTTGTCTCTTAACACTTGACTTGATGTCACCATTTCATGTTTTTTTTTTTTTGGCATTTACTACAACCATACCCTTTGAAAGCGAAACTTTGGAACAGTGTTGTCAAGGTTGAAAGGTAGGTTGTAAGTCTTCATAAGGCACAATAAGGCTTAGGTGAACCATAAAATAAGTATTTAGGAGTCTCCCAAGATTTATTTATTTATTTATTGGTCCTTCATTCTATATATATACACATGTATAATATATATTATTTAATTTAATTAATTTATTAAATTTTATTATTTTAGAGTTAAACATAAGAATTTTTCCTCTGAAAAAAGAAAAATTGGACACTTGGACGCTATTGCTATGTGCGTGGTGCATGCTTGCTTCCTTCTTAACAAATTTGTTCAAACTTCACCACAATGCCTAGGTTATTGGTCAATCTAAGCAAGGTGGCATCAATTGTAAATTTTTATTTATTTGCAGCTTTCTCAATAAGTCATTTAGTTTTCTATGCACTAATTCCACAATATCAAGGGCAGGCTGTAGACATCATCCCTTGGACTCTATAGTGGTGGGAGCCTTGTGCATTAGATGCATCCTACCATATTTCATGATATACAACTCAAATCTTGTTTCCAAGGGGGAAAAATATATATATTTTACATTCTTAAATTTCAAGCTCACAAAATTAAAAATTTAAAACCAGTAAAAACATACTAGAAGTATGACAAGTTGGCATGTTATGATTATTGACCCATTTTTCAAATGTAATGCTTCTAACAGAAAATTTTGCAAAAATATTGGAGAAGTAAAAAAAAAAAAAAGGATTTAAAATAAAAAAAAAGTTAAAAGGAAATAGAATTGCACAACTTAGTAAAAACAAAAACCAATGTTGGCACGTAATAAACTGAAAATTCTGAGTTGGATGTTTTTAGCCATTTTGAAGTAGAGAACCTAATAAATTATCACATGGTTGTCTTTTGGGAAGCCAACGTTGTAGCTATGAAAAGGCTTTGTAATGACCAATGTAATAGGAAAAGAAGTAAATAGTATTTCTATTATTTAATTAAGAAATTAGTTAATTTAGTAGGATTTTAATTGTTACACTTAATTAGAATTTTTAATTTTTTATTTTAGTAAGATCCTCATTTTCTTAGTTTAATAGAATTTTGTTTCTAAATTGTATTTTTATACAAATTCGTTATTTTACATCTTTATAAATAATGTTCGTGATAACTGATAAAGTTCAAAGCATGATTAAATGAATTTGAAAACAATATTATCCATATATCTCTCTTCTTTTCTCCGTTTTATCTTCTCTTTCGTCCTTTGTCAATTGGTTTCAAAGACTTCTTGATCTCTTTCTTCTCCTCTAATTTCTACTTCTCTTCTGATTTCTTCCTATTTCTTTCTTTCTTTGTATTGATGCTGCCTTATTTTTCCTACTCAGCTTTCTTTTTTTTCTCTTTTGCTCCTCATCCTCTTCTTCTTCTCCTTGGCTCTTTTTCTCATTCACTTCCTCAAGCATTTGAACTACAAAACAAGAATAAAAACTCTAATTGTGTTGGCTGTCGCAGTGATGAGATTTGGCAAATATTCCGTGTTCACTTTGCACACAAGCAATAGTGCGACATTCATTCTCTTCGGAAGCATCCTTTGACTCATTAGAATCAAGTTCGTTAAGCTGGGGATAATCAGGACGAATATAATATGAAAAAGAAATAAAAATAGTATTATTGTTATTTTATTGGGAAATTAGTTAATTTAGTATGATTTTGATTGTTTTGTTTAATAAGAATTTTAATTGTTTATTTTGATAAGATTCTAATTGTCTTACTTTAGTAGGATTTGGTTTCTAAATTATAATATAATACAAATTAGTTATTTTAGATCCATATAAATAATGGTCATATTGGCGTTCAAAGCATGATTGAATAAACTGGAAAAATATTGATTATGGATCTTTCTCCTTTTTCTCTTCTTCTCTTCTTCTTCACTTCCTCTCTTCTTCTCTTTCTTGTCCTGCATCTGAGTTGAGTTTTTCTTCTATGTATAATGATGCCCATCATCTATGACTCTTGTTCAAAGCTGGAAATATGAAGAAGCATCTAATAAATTACTTGGTAAACACTGTAACATGAATATGTTTATTTGTGTGATTTCTCTTTGTAAGCTCTGCTTTGCTTGGAAAACTGTGCGTGTGGTGGTGTGTCTACTGTTGTCTTTGGCATCCAATTCACATGATGATATTTATCATAATTCTCTCTTTGTGTTTTAGTTAATGACCTATGTTTAGAATATGTCAAGATTCTTCTATATATTGTTAAGAGCATTCTCTATTGTACGACTGCCAACAATTAAAATGACCTAATGTGGATGACCTGCAGGTTAACTTTTTGAGCCAGATTCGTCTCAGCCATAAAGGAGATGGTCCAAAAGTTGCAAAGCGTTTAGTGGATGTTTATTTTGCTCTTTTTAAGGTATGAACTATTTCCCATTTCCTGTTTATAGTTGCAGCGTGTATGAGTTCCGTTTCATTGAGTATCTTCCTTACCTGTTTTTGTTTCCTGAATAAGTAATTTCTAATTTTCCTCCAATAATAATTATTTCTTTTCCTTTTTTAAATTATTGGAGGATTTATTAGTTTCCTACAAGCATTTTTGGAAAATTGTCTGCATTATTGAATAAAATAGAAAAAATAGAGTAGTTTTGCATGCATAGGACTGGTTTGTTGAATGTGCTTAGTCCTATTTCATTTGGGTAATTTCATTCTCTTGTTTGCGTGTAATTGCACATTTCAGTTACTGATTTCGAATCCAAATGCTGGTGAAGAAGTGGATCAAAGTGATAAAACGCAGAATCAAAGGGCTAGAACTGCTGTTAATAATATTAAAAAGGAGAATGTGTTAGAATCCACCATTGAAATGGATTCACGAATTTTATCTGCACTCCTTACGGTCAGTATTATGCCTTCTGCCTTTTTATGCTGTTTAAATTACTTTTAAGGAAAAAAAATGGAGTCCTTAACATGAAATGGAAAATTTCTATTTTGTATCCTCAATGAATCTTAAAAAAATTACTCAAATTTTACAATTCATATAATTCAAGTCTAGTAATTCTTTGCATTCTAATAAAATGTTCAAAGATATTCCAATACTTTATTCATCAAATAATTTGCATCATTTTGAAAGACAAAATTGGCGTGTTCATGCAAATTGGGACTTTTACTGCAAGAGTTGGACCTTCCAATTGAATTGCTAGTATAAATATAGCAACTGGTTATAGACTTTCTCATTGGTTAGGAAAGTTGGTCTAATATATTGTAATCTTCCTTTTAATTTCTCACTTTGGTGGACTTTTTTCCATCTGAGCTAGCATTATGGCACTTTTCTTGAATTATTATTTTTAAAAGTGCAAATTGGATGTGATAGAAAATTAAAATAGACAAATTTGTGGAAAACACTAGATGATAGAATTTGATAATTTTCAACAAAAGTTGGAAGACAGAAATAGTTGTATTGTCATGCAGATGGATGTGGATGTAAGTAGGATTATAAATAAATCTATTTATCTTAGAGGAAGAAAAAAATCATGGGTAGTCGTAAGGTGAGTAGTCGTAATGTCAACTTGGGTACATATCGAAGTGCTCTCATCAGGAAGGAGGATGCTTTTGGAACGGGTTCAGAGGAGGATCAATGGATAGAGGTGAGAAGGAGGAAGAATGGACGAATTCAAGAGGAAGAAGCAAGGAGCAGAGGTTTCGGGAAGACAAACAACAGTGGTCAACAAGCGTGGAAGGAACACAGCTTCGATTCAAAATATAAGACGTTCAAAGTTGAAGGGTCCAAACAGGGAGATCAGGTGATAATACAAGAAAAGACCAGGACCTCTATCTACGTGTTATCCATGAATAAGTGTGACCTGGACTGGTTGACATCCAAGGTGACGCTTGCAAAAAAGGCTTCGAGAAATGGTGATTTCAAAGAATTGAGAAGAGGAGATAAATATACATTATTTATTGAGACATATCTAACAGAAGGGGTAGCTTTATGAAGATTGCTAAGCTACAACGGGGGGCTTTCCAGAATATCTTCATTCCAGAAGACATTGAATGCGATACATGGAACAAACTTATCCAAGCCTTAAAGGATATAGCTCAGGAAGATAAAACCTATATTGTTCAAGTGAACAGTTACAAAATGAAGACAAAGAGCCACACATCCCAAGGGTATCACGCCAAACCTCAAGAGTCGGTCACTATAAAGGGGAAGCTTCGAGACAAGGAGGGACCCAGTGAGAGCCGAAGTGGAATAGAAATGGAGACGATCTACACGTCATAAACCAGACATCCGGTCTGGGAAGTTCAAGGTCACAAGAATCACGGACAACTTCAGCTGGGAAGAAGTGGAAGAGGAATTGACGGAGGTTTTGGGCAGGGATATACATCTGACGGTGATCGACGCTGTCAGAGTAGTCATATATAGCTGGAACGGGGACGAAACGTCCAAGCTACAGGGTCCACATCCCCTGTTTAGGACGGAAGTGCTCATAGAAGAATGAAATGATTTTGAGCTGTGGGAACAACGTAAAATCGCTTGCAGAGACAGCTGGATTGGCATCGAAGGTATCCCAGCCGAAAAATGGGGGTATCAACTTCTTAGAGCAAATAGCAGAGGAGTGTGGAGGTTTCTTGGACATAGCGGAAGTTACTCTTAACAATAGATCAAAGGAACTAGCTTATGTTAAGGTGAGGGGCTCTCGAACAGGGTTCTTACCGGCGGAACTCGAGATTTATGATGATGATGGAGTCACTGAGCTACGTCTATACGACCATCAGAGGAAGTGGTGCCAGGAGGTCAAAGAGGCCAGAGAAAGTGACAGGAAGAGGGAGAAAAAGGAGGAGAAAGCTCGGAAGTTGAAGAACAGGGAAGAATCGCCGGGGAAGGCGAAGCGGCGGTGATCGGAGGAATCGAAGATGATGGACAAGGGGAAGGACGATGATGTGACAATTCAAACAACGAAACATCATTACCGTCTGCCGAAAGTCAACCAACAGAGGGTGGCAGGTGAAGTTCGGCGCCGCTCTTCCAAGATAAGGACGCAGTGCCAGAATAGAGAAGATGTACAGAAGAGGAGCAAATGGCTACAGGATTCAGATCAGAGCGGGCCTTCGGGTTTCCCGAACCGGGTCGATGACCCGAATCTGGAGCTGGAGCAGCAAATCCAGATGGGGCAGGGCCAAGGGCTTGAAGAGGAGGAACCTGGGCCGAAGGATCAGGAACAGTTGTTTGAAGAGGGGCCCAATAAGGAAAAGCAACTTCAAATAGGGGAAATCAGCCAAAGGAGGTTTTTGAGTGACCAGGCCTCAAAACTTATGTCAGGAAACAAGATTTTAAAGACGAGCATGAAAATATTTGGATCGAGTTAACAAGCCCAGGTAAAGTCCAGAGGAAAGGAAAGGAGATCATCACGTACTCCTCTGAGTCTGAAGATTGTGTTTCGGAAACTCCCGTTTCCACCCCAAAGTGGCCAGACAAGGAGCTCGGAGAGGAAGGCAGAAACTTGGACTCGATAAGCACTGGAGAGAGGCCATGGAACCCAAAGGTACGTTCTATTATATATTTTCCTTCTCCCACTAATGATGCAGGTGTCTACACAACACACTTATCAAGGCAGGAGGACGATCACGAAAGGGGCAGAGTGTTAGAAGTGGGGGAACACTCTAAGAAGGACGAGCTGGATACGAGAAATCAGGAAGAGGAAGAGAATCTGGGCGTGGATAGAGTGACTCGCTTCTTGAAGGAGATTGATAGTAAGCTGTTTCAGTTACAGGATTCGGAGTAATGGAGAAGGCAGACCTTGGGTTTTATGCTTCCAATGAAGATCATTTCCTGGAACATCAGGGGCCTTGGTTCCAGGCTAAAATGCGGTACGATTAGACGAGCTATCCGAGCAGCTTCCCCGCAGATATTCACCTTCCAAGAGACTAAACGGATCGACATTTCCCCAGAGACGATGGGTCTTGTTTGGAAGAAGAGGTTTTGTAGCTGGATTTTTATTCCCGCGGATGGCTCAACAAGGGGTATTCTGGTAGCGTGGGACAGCCAACAGATCACCGTCACCAAGAAGTTCATCGGTCGTTATTCCCTTTCCATCCGGATTCGACATCCAAGCGGCTGTAACTGGTGGTTCACCTCTGTGTATGGCCCCTGTTCCTCCAAGGAGAAAGACTCCTTCTGGGACGAATTAGCGGCTCTGTCGGTTGTTCTTTCTGGGCCGTGGTGCATAGGCGGGGACTTCAACAGCATAAGGGGTATGGAAGCGAAGCTCCACGATACGTCTTTGTCTCATGATATGAAACAGTTCGACGACCTTATTAACGAGCTTCAATTGAGGGACGTCGATCTTCTAAACGCAAGGTTCACGTGGTCTAATAACCGCGATCAACCTTCTCTCTCAAGACTGGATCGATTTCTGGTTAATGCGGAATGGGATAATTTATTCCCAAATAGTCGGCATAGCACTCTCCTTAGACATACTTCTGATCACTAGCCAGTCCAGTTGGACACTCAACCTAGGCGGTGGGGTCCAACCCCGTTCAGGTTCAAGCATTCCTGGATGGACAGGAAGGAGTTTGGGAATAACTTAAAGGATTGGTGGAAGAAGCCGTCAATTGAAAAATGGAAAGGCTATAGGTTCATGCAGAAACTCAAACAGTTGAAAGCTGAACTAAGAACCTAGAGCAGGAATTTTAGAGAAGAAGATGATTGTTCAAGGAAGAAGCTGCACCAAAAAATTCAGGAATTAGATCAAAGAGCAGAACTGGGTCTTATGGTGTAGGGAGATAAGGATTTGAGGGCCAAAATCATGCAGGAGATAAACATCATAGAGAACATAATTGAAAGGGAGGCTAGATAGAAAGCTCGTGTGAAATGGGCTAACGAGGGGGATACTAACTCAAGTTTCTTCCGTAGATTCCTCTCAATGCGAAGGGTAAAGACTTTTATTTCCAGAATCAAGGATGCAGATGCCGAGCTGATAGAGGAAGACAGAGACATTTAGCAACACATCATCTCTTATTATACAAATTTTTTTTCTGACCGTAAGATTTGTAAGTGGGCTATCAACGGGATTGACTGGAATCCCATAGCAGAAGAGCAGAGGGATTGGCTAGAGAGACCTTTTGAGGAGGACGAAGTGAAGGAGGCAGTGTTCAGCTGCGAGGGAGAGAAAGCCTCCGGGTCATACAGATTCAGAATGCTCTTCTACCAAAAGAATTGGGACCTGTTGAAGACAAATATACTCCAAAATATAGAGGAGTTTTACTCCACAGGCATCATTAACAAATGCGTTAATGAGACTTATATTCAGTTGATCCCAAAGAAGGTCTGTTCGGAAAAGGTGGAGGACTATAGGCCTATCAGTTTGGTAACCAGCCTATACAAAATTACTGCTCGAATTCTAGCAAGACGTCTCAGGGAAGTGATTCATGTTACAGTAGCAGAGAATCAAATGGGTTTTGTTAACCAAAGACATCTTCGACGCTATTTTGGCGGCTAATGAGGCAGTGGAGGACTACAGAGTCAGGAAGAAAGAAGGTTTGGTGGTCAAAATTGACTTCTCCAAGGCTTATGATTCAGTTAGATGGAAGTATCTAATCTATGTTCTGAAGAAGAAAGGCTTTGGGGATAGATGGTGTAAATGGATAAAAGGATGCATTTCTAAAGTATCTTATTCTCTTTTCATAAACGGCAAGCCAAGGGAGAAGATCGTAGCAGAAAGAGGGTTTAGACAAGGAGACCCTCTCTCCCCTTTCTTGTATATTTTAGTAGCAGATAGCCTCCATGGTATTTTGTAGAAGGCTAGACAGTTCAGATTTCAAGGATTCGAGGTTGGTTACCAAAAGGTTTTTCTTTCTCATCTCTTCTACGCTGATGATGCCTTATTCTTCCTGGACAATAAACCGAAGACCTGGGAAATGCTTCTTCAGGCCTTAGAAAGTTTCTCCCTAGTATTTGGTCTGATGATTAATTTCCTCAAAAGTCAAATGGCTGGGGTCAACATCAAGGAGGACGGGATGACTCTTGCTCATAAAATTCTTGGCATTCCAATATCTAACTGGCCCATGAAATATTTAAGCCTCCCTTTGGGGGGAAATCTTAGAAGAATTTCATTTTGGGATCCGGTGATGCAAACTGTCAAAAGGAGAATTGAAGGATGGAAATGCAGTTATTTATCCAAAGGTGGTCGTCTCCTGTTGATTAAAGCAGTCTTAGAAGCTCTTCCGACGTATTATATGTCCATTTTGCAGATTCCAACGGCAGTCCAAAAAGAGTTGGAGAAGTCTATTAGGAGATTCTTTTGGAAGGCTGAGGGGGTCGAGAAGGCTCAAATGCTTGTCAAGTGGCAGCAAGTTTGCAGATCCAAGGAGGAAGTGGGTTTGGGAGTGGCTCATTTGAAAGTCAGAAATAATGCCCTTGCAGCCAAATGGCTCTGGAAATTCTCTAAGGACCAGAAACAGTTGTGGAGCAAGATAATAGCAAGCATTCATGGGAGATCTCAGAATGGTATGATGGCAAGTTTGAATACAAAAGTCTCCCATAGATCTCCTTGGAAATATATTCAATCGTTGTACGATAAGTTCAAAACCCATATTCAGTGGAAGATTGGAGATGAAACAAAATCAGATTCTGGGAGGACGCGTGGTGCACTCCATCCTCCTTTAAAGAGGAGTTCCCTAGACTGTATAGGATTACTCAATGCCCAGAAGCTATCTTGTTTCAAAGCTTTGGGGGGGGGGGGGGGTAGCAGTGGGGCTTGGAACTTGGACTTCCGGAGGGATCTTAAAGATGAGGAGATTGAGGATTTGGCTAACTTACTCACTAGGCTCCGGCCGGTTCAGTTTACAGCTCACCCAGGTTCTTGGCAATGGAAAATGGATAAGTCGGGGTCTTTCACGACGGGCACCTGTTATAATGCGTTCGTAGCAGAAGCGACAGCTCCGACAAACGGGTTTTTGGCCCCAATTTGGAAAGCTAAAATGCTGATAAAATTCAAAATTCTGGCCTGGTTGATCATGCAAGGAAGATTAAATTGTATTGTACAGATTCAAAAGAAGTTCCCTAACTATTATTTATCTCCTTCGGCATGCTGTCTTTGCAGGGATGTTGATGATGATGGTCGACACCTCTTTGGGGATTGCAAGATTCTAAAGATAGTGTGGAGATCTTGGCAACAGGAATTACCAGCCATGCCTAGACCTCCAGACAACATAAATCTTCAACTTTGGATTTCAGAACTGATGGATCACTTGAAAAGTTACTGGCAGTTGATTCTTTTTGCTCTATGGGCTGCAGTATGGGAGGCGAGGAACGGTTGTTTATTTCAAAATTCTGACATTAATGTAAATAGAATAGTGGAGAGATCTCATATTTTGTTTGCTACATGGGTCTCTTCTGGCAAGCTAGGGTTAGGATACTCTTTTAGTGATTGGGTCACCCAGTGGGCGCCTATTTTGTTCTCTATGTAACAGGGGTTTCGGGCGTTCAGGGTCTTTTTAATTTCTGCTCTTCCTTGTACTTCTGTGCTGAGGCGCTAGACATCTCGTCCATTAATATATTAAGTTTCTTTTCAAAAAAAAAAAAAAGTTTATCTTAGTGCTGGTTGGGCTTCCTGTTTTGGCTACTCTTTTAGGGTTTGGATGCTCAAGTGGGCTTCTATTTTGTAAATCTCTTCTGTAAGCGCCTATGGTGCATGGTGCTGCTCATCTACCTTTATATATATATATATATATATATATATACATATATATATATATATAATATTTATTGTTTCTTTTAAAAAAATAATTTTCAACAAAAGTTTATTTTTTTCTCAATTAGAACATGCAAAAATTAGACACAAAATTTAAAATTCAACAAAATTTGACAGAGAGGGAAGCATATGTTGTTTCATAAATAAATAAATAAAAAGGAATTGCCAAAAGTTATGCATTATTTTTAACTTACATCGACCGAAGTAGCAATATAAATTTTAAAAAAAGATACCAGTCTAAAAAATGTAATTTATGGGATGTAACTTGAGAGAAAAGAAGTAAGAAAAACAAAAATAAAAAAGAAAGTTTTTGGTTAAAATTTTCTAGAACAAGATGGACAAGCAATATATTTGATTAATAAACTAATAAATTAGGAAACAAGAGATGTCAAAGTGATGACTAGTTGCCAATTCACCATAAATTTGAAAAATTAGATGAAAAGCCACATTTTCAAATTCTTGAACCTACGCAAAAAATTGATTTTGGTATG
>JAJIYU010005795.1:0-21701 GCA_030144865.1 Tinospora cordifolia | reverse complement strand
TTGCTTGGAGTGCTAAGAAACAACACACTATTTCCCGATCATCTACTGAGGCTGAATACCGTAGTCTTGCTTCTTTGGTGGCAGATATAACTTGGTTGCAGTCTCTTCTTTCTGAACTTCATGTTCCTCAGCCTACCGTTCCTACTCTTTGGTGTGACAATCTCAGTACATTAGCCATGGCCCAGAATTCAGTTTTACATGCCCGGACCAAACATATAGAGTTGGATCTCTATTTTGTTCGGGATAAAGTTGCTCAGAAAAGGATTCTAGTTAATCATGTCCCTAGTCTTGATCAGATTGCTGATATATTCACAAAAGTTCTCTCCACACCTCGCTTTCTCTCACTGCGTTCCAAGCTTACTGTTGTTCCACACCCATAGTCAGCTTGCGGGGGGATGTTGGAGAAACTGTTTAAAACAACACAGAATTCAATTTCTCTGTTTCTGTTAGTCTGTCAGTGTGTTTCTCTGGTTGTTATAGTTTTCTGTTATTTCTATTAGTCTGTTAGTGTATAAATAGAGAGAGTGTGTAGCTTAATTGTATGCTTTTCATTCATTCTGAAAATACAGACAGTGAGCAACATTTTCTTTCGTCTTCTTGTTTTTCTCTTCTTACTGAGTTTTCTTGTTTTTCTATTGCTCTGCTCTACTGTTCTTCTTGATTCCATTATCCAGCAACTTTAGATTTCTCTTTTTGTTCGCCCAATTCACAAAGACACCCATTTCTTCTTCTCCACTCTCGGTTCTTCTTTCAATTTCCAGAATCACCACCCCACAGTCTTCTACCCGCTTCCAAGTTCACGACCAAACCAGAGCCTTCTGGTTTGGTCGTGAGATTTATTTTATTTTATTTTATTTTTCTACCAATCATTCTAATTTATGTAAAACCTGATTACAATTTTATGTATAATATTTGTTTAATTCTTATCATAGGTTTATAATTTTATATTTATTATTCATTTAACCTTATTATGAATTTATAAGATTATATGTATATTACTCACTTTACATATGTAAACCTTATTATAAGTTCATGCATCAATAATATCATTTTATTTTGTAATCTACTCATTTCATTGCCATAAAATTATATGTATTAATATTTTTTTTAATTACTTCAACTAATATTGATTGTCAATCTCCTATTTTATTTCATTTTATACCTACTCACAACGTGACATGATCACGAAGTTACGGGGTGTTACACTACTGGACTAAACTTTGGCTATGATGACGTCCCTAGCCACTCCATGCTACTACTGAGCTAAAATGTTAGACATGGGGTGAGCTCAAAGAGTCTAAATGGATCGATTCAAATATTCAAACCATTATTTCAACCAAATAAACATACGCATGTCACATACTTTCAAATATTAGGTATTCCAAACAACAGATTGTTCTATGTTGTTGTTAACACCCTATGCCCCCTTGTGGTCTAGGATATCATCCATAGATAACACCCTATGGCCGGTTACTTATTCAAAACCCTATCTGGAGAACGAGATCGTTTGTGACTCTCAATCCTATCTCATTATTATCATTATTGTGACAATAATATCAATCTCAAGAATCAAATTGTGACATCCCTCCTCCCTCTCGTAGCCCACATCATCTAGTTTCCCAGTTTTGGAGGTTGAATTTTATTGAAATGCCCTTGAATCCAAATGATTGACACGTTATCATCACGTGCAAAGAGTAACATCAATCATCTTGGGTCACTTGAGAGGCGAGCACATCACATTGTACTTTTTTTTCTCTTTCAATTTCGATCTCAACTCTATGAGACATTCACTTATATGGATTTCATGAAAAATAGTTAGAAATCATTTAATAAAATAAATTAACATTATTAATCAACTTGAATATTCATGGGGTATAAAGACCTTTGAACTTATTCAATAACATAACTTTAAACTGGAAAGGAAACTAAGGGCCAACATGCTCGCCTTATAAAATAAACATTGAGGTAAAAATTGACTAAGTAAACATTTGTAGCCTTTGATCATCAGTCCCTTGAAATTTTAGAAAAGGAGGGTAAGCTAAAAAATCTAGTGAATCATCTCAAATATTTAAGTTATTATTTCAATCAAAGAAAACAAACATAGTAAACAATTTTATGAATTAGGTGATTCAAATAGTTGGTTATTTATAGTTGACATTAGGATTGAAAGGATTATACCTTAGTGTTCCAAGTCTGAGGAGAGAGGTCAACTATAGACTCTCAAACCCGTCCATGAAATATGGTTAAATTCGAACGCCCAATTTCATGATTTGAGAAGTGGAGTTAACTTCAAATGCCCAAATCCAAATCAAAATACTGGCAAGCCAGGGTTGGTAGGAACACTCATGGTGAAGTACCCTCACCGTGCCAGTACGTGGTTATAATCTTTGATTAATCTTTCATTAATGATAAATAGTGACATAATCAATTCAAGATAAATAGTAAAAAGCATGTAATTATGGTAAATATTGTAGGCATGTCATAGCATATATTATATAATCACATATCACGCATCATTGGTTATATAGCCCTATCTATGTATGTTTTATGCATATTATGTGCAATCAAGTCAAAATAGAGCATACATATTCAAGTCTCAGCACACATGTAAGCCTTATTTAAATTAAAATAATAAAGTAAAACTCGAAAATCATCTCCACCTTATACGCTTAATCCCTTTATGCATTTGTTCTGAGCCTCCTTGAGTCTTCAACCTTGAAGATTAAGGTTCAACATGTTATTCTAAGTGATTTGTGTGTTTCTAATGTTTTTGAATCATGTTCTAATGGTTCCTTACCATATATAGTCCATAATATGCAAGAATAGCACCCTACATGAACCTAACTATAGTCTTGGGTCCGTGTATTGTAGTAGGGACAAGGGTTACCGCGATAATCTAAAATATAGGGGTGAAAACAAGGATTTGCAAAAGCATTACCATGGTAACCAAAGAGTATTTTTGAAAAGTTGTTGCTCTACGGTGGTAATTTGAACAAAATTTTCGTAAAATCAAGGAAAACTATGGCACTATCGTGGTAATGTGATCACTACCGCGATAACCTGTATGAAAAATAGATTTTTGGGTATTCTTATCATTCCTTGTTCTCCTATCATTATGTTATCCTACTAGTTCGACTCCTAGGTCATGAAAAATGTAGTAGGGACTGAGATAAGGTCATTATACCTCTTTTGATCCTTTGAATCCTAAATCATGAAACATGTAGTGTACTGTACACTATTGTCCTAATTAATTTATGAACTTAGGCAAAAATATAAATTTTCACTCATGAACTGTATCGCAAAAAATTATTTGGCCATTCCATTGTTAGATTAAATCTTGAGATTTTAATGTAATGATATTCTGCATATATTGTATAATTATCAAATTTGTTTTCATTAATGATACATAAATCCTTATTTTATGTATCTTTATATTTTTTTATAGAAATTATTTTATTTTCTTAATATTTTACTTTATTTTCAACAAGCTTTAATTTTTTATTTTTCCTTATTAAATATTTTAATTTCTGATTTTTTTTATATATTTCATTATTTTTATCAATTTCACTATTTTTACAATTAACTTAGTTTATTTTTCAACTACATGCTCATCACTCATAAGCATCTATTATTTTTTCCTATTTAGATGATTTTCTATTAACTTAATTGCTGATTTTTTTCTTTTAATCTGACCAATTTTCTGATTTTTTCTTTCAATTTAATTTATTTTGCCAAATTCATCATATATCACACTCTTATGCATATATTAATTATTTGCTTTAATCAACCTATAATTATATAATTTTTTTTTATCATAACCACTGATTTTTAACTTAATTTCTAGCCACTACATTTTGCTGAAAATTTCCTCAAATAAGTATTTTTTACAATAATTATCTATTAAATCATATTTCTACTATTTTCTCTTTATTTCATTATATAATTCTTAATATATACATATACATGCATATATACATACATACATACATACATACATATATACATATACATATATATATATATATATATATTAAGAATTATATAATGAAATAAAGAGAAAATATATTTACGCATATGTATATACATATATTATAATTTATGAAAATTAATTTTTTCTCACTCATTTTTATTTATTTTCCAGCAACCTAATTTTCTGAAACTTTTTCTATATTAATAATTTAAGAATATATTTTTCACTTGTTTTCAACCTTACCAATTAAGTTATTTTTACTCTAAAAATTATATTTTCACTTAAATAATTTTGTAACAATTATTTTTAGCTATTTTCAATATATTCTACCCTCCAATTTAATTTGAGAAATTTAATTTATTTATTTTACCTATTATTTATTTTTATAAAACACTATAAACTACATTCTTTTCATTAAAACTATATACTCATGAAATTCTATTTTTTTAATTTTACTGTTTTTAATAAAAATTTTTGGCAAGTGATCTTTTTTCCTGAAATTTCTTGTATTTCATGCCTTAACAACTGTTTTCTTTTCATATTATATTTCTTGTAATATTATTTATATAACAACCCGTACTTTAGACACTGAGTCGACGGGTTCAATGTGTGTTTTCATGTATTTTAATTTTTGTTTATTAATGAAAGTACATGATTTTCTTTCATTTTCTAATTTTATGCAATTAATGCAAGAAATTATGAATAATTGAGGAAGAAATTAAAAAGAAAAAAGAAAGAATATAAATGCCCAAGTCACTAATTTCTTCAATTATTTTACATTTAATTGGAAGGAAAAAAATGTTGAAGTTAAAATAATGTATTTATGTTGAGTTGATTATTAGAAAAATGGATTTGTTGACTAAGTTAGAAAATCAACTTTACTAGGATAGTGGAGAGCATACAATGCTTATTGGCTAAATTATTTTCACTTGGATCACTACCTTGGACAAGTAGATGCATAACACATGGGAACTCTTGCCATGTCAACAAACACATTTTCTTTCTACAAAAAGCACATTTCTAAAAAGCTTAGATAAAGACCAAAGAGATGACCTCGAAAAAAAATCAAATTAAAAGAAATCCAAGAAAACCTAAAAGAAGGAAATAAATAAATAAATACCTCACCGTTCTCCCCATCTAGGCCAAACCAAAGAAAAAAAATGAAAAAGAGAGGGAAGCCATTAGAGCTTCTTTTGGAGCTTGGATTTGGGCAAGGAGTGTGAAGTTGAGCTTGAGCAAGAAGAAGAGATGGAAGAAGACATTAAGTTGTATAACATAGCTCACATGCAAGTCATTTGGAGGTGATGAATGACTCATGGTGTTCAAGACTTCCATAACCCATGCATGCCATATATGTAAGGTAACCCTTGCTCATAAACATCTCTACATAATTGTCTATTGATTTCATGTTTTAATTGTGAGTCTTGATAAAAAAAACCTTTGTCTCTTGGGCATAGCAAACAAGGTGAACAACCATGGTGATGATCTCTAATGGTTATTGGTGGTGAAAGGGTAAAAAAACAACTAAGGTATAAATTCCATTCCAATTGATTTTCAATTTAATGGTTGATTCTATGGAATTTGTTCTTGATAAGTGTTGTTTGCCATTGGTTTACAATTGATTTTCCATGAGAGGATTAGGATGTTTCAAATATGGAAAATTAAATTCTTGGCTGAATTTTTTTTTATATAAATGGTGGTTTTGAAGTGGATTTGAGTTGAAAATCATGTTAGAACATTGGTTGATTTTTGGGGTATGTTATATGGAATGTATACCCTTGAAAATTCATGAAATTTTGGGTCAATGTTACTGGAAAATAGTGTAATATTGCTGAAAATTTAATTTGGCTAATGTTTGAAAGTACCTGGAATGATAACCATGCCATTACATGATCAATGGGCGATGTATATCTATGTTTAAGGAAGAAATTTCATGAAATGGGCACTTGTAAGTTGCTGGATTTATTATTATTATTATTATTTATTTCAAGCAATGAAATGAGAGTTAGATGTGTATGTTTTGTTAATTATGTATAAATGTTGAGGAATTAATTTGGGCATGGTTGAATAGATTAATTGTAAGATTTGATAATGGAAAATTGAAGAAATTGGGAGATTTGGTATTTTTGAAATTAGTTAAATTGTTGGGTGTTATGAAATTTAAATCTGAATATGATTGGACTGTTTTGGATGTAATTTAATTTATATGGAACAAAATTCATTATAGGGGGAGTGTCTTCTTGAATTAATTAAGCATGTGCTGTACTTTGGATATATATTTGTGCCTCTATAGGTTATTAAAATTGATTGAAATTAGAGTGATTGGCATGGATTTAGATGAGTTAACCTACTGTTTTGAATAATTTGGGCGAGTATATGTTATGTGTTTAACTTAAATCAAGTGGTTACATAGTCCCAAATAACATAAAAATGCAAAGTCTCCAAATTGTTTTTGAAATGTAAAAATCAGAAAATATTTCAGAATTTTTAAAAACATATAGATGTCCAAATTGCACGAAATTTAATATAAAGGTTTCTGGGATACTTAGGAATGTTGAGAAAAATTAGCGTCCTAGAATGATGAGATTAAATTGGTCAAATGAGTGAGTTTGTCATTGTTAGTCCAAATTTTCATAAAAACAGTTAGTCTCAATTTATGTGAGTCGAAAACCTATCAAACAGGCTCTAAATTGGCCGAAATAAAATTCTTATAAACCTTAGGGAAGCTAGATTGGATTCGAGAGGTTCAGTGAGAAATCAACAAATGAATTAATTATATGAAAATTGGAAAAAACGTTGTGCATATGGTTTAAAATAACTAAGTGTTGAATTTAGTGGTTAAAATGGACTTAGGTCTAAGTTGACCATCTAGGTCAACGAGGGGTCAAAGCTGATCAATTTGACTATAGTTGTCTAAGAGTTGACCTAAATTGACAAAGTCAACCCTATGGTTGACCGAAAGCCATAGAGTTGAAATGAGTCGAGGTTTAGTAGAAACTAAATAAAATAAGTGAATTGCACAAGAATTAACACAAGTATAACCCAACTGGACATAGGGAGAGCCTTGGTAAGTGATTGGTGAGTAGTATTTTGGCTTGTTTATTTACACTTTATTCTACATGATTTTGTATTTTTGTTTCACGTGCACTGCATTGCATTACAGGCATATATCATGTTTCATAGATATGATAATGAGCTTAGAGTACAGGTAGGATGTCTAATCGGCTATTAGCCCCATAGTGCTTCTAGGATCAGGGTATGGCCTAGCTGTTGTCGATGTATCGTCCTCTCGTTTCCTGGGGTCTTGGGGTATAAACCTACAGACTTCGTGCATGTGTGACCTTTCGACACCTAGTAAATTAGGGTGAATGATGCGATTGGGGTAGTTTCTTACCTGATTGATGACATAGGCACTTGAACTTCATATGCACTGACCTAGGCTATATAAGGCTTAAGTTTTCATGAATTTCCTTTCAATGAGAGCTTCCAAGGTGCACACATTGGATTGAGAGAGCTTTATGAGCCCATATAATAGGGTTGTATGTGGGTGCACCCAATCGATATTAGTGGATAATGATTGGTTTTTGTGACCGTACAATCGACTAATTTATATGAAGGGTTTGATTGCTAGTAGAGTCGTATCCTTCTATGATATGCATGATAAATGACATCCACCATTTTATTACTCATTACATTTACAATGTTACATAATGCCTGTCATATTTTACTATTTGCTTTCCACACACTGCATGTTGCTTGTTGATTTATGCTTACTATTGATGATTTTTGCTCATTGCATGCTATTACATTGTTTGATACATATATACAATTTCTTGTGGAACATTAGTTTAAGTGAACATTTCCAAACTACCACTCGCTGAGCTCACATTCACATTAAAGCTCACTGCTCACTAGTATTTTAGGTTCCTCATCGCTAGAAAAGGGGAAGGGGATTGTCATTGCTTAATCCTACTGAGTGTCATTTAGCTGGTAGGTTGAGTTGGTGTCATTTTGAACTTGTGTAAAAGAATATTTTTGGACCCACTCGAAAACTTTTAATTAAATACTTTTAAGACTTCTGCTATATATTTAACTTGTATGCTCCTATCACATTTCTATAATGGTATCCACTATTTTACATTTTTTATGCACTCTGATTACTATATGCGATTGCTGGAAAGGCTTAGCAATAGTTGGGCAAGTTTAGCTCGCTGAGTGGACTTGTTAGACTATCGTGCCAGTCGGGTCGCCCTTTTGGAAGGGGGTCTCGACAATTTACTAACCCTAGGTAAGTATATAATATGCCCTTTTTAATATCAATGATTATTATTTGAAATCTACTCATATACGCAATTATCCTATATTTATAAACAAAAGAAAACATAATTTTTCTAATGGATGTTTATATGATGGGATTAGTTCAAACACATGTTTTCATATTAAATAGGCATTATAACATGATTTCATACATGTAAATTAATCTACACCCTGTCATATGATAGAACATGCGCTGTGTAATACCCTAAAAACTCTATATTTAATTAAATGAAATTCAAGATCAATTGAGTGAAATTGGGTGCAAAATGAAATTGGACTCATTTCGAGACTAAATTTGGCAGGTTTCCAAAAGCCTCATTTGGTGACCCTTAAAGACTCAAAACAACTTGAAGCAAAGTAAGGTGACATGAACCAACTAATTGGACAACATATCCAAAAATTAGAACAATTGGTCAAGATTAGGATTTTCATTTGCCCAACGCTTTTCAGGGGGTCCAAATTAGAAAGAATTGGGATTTAGGATACTTTGGGGAATCAAAATGACCCGAAATGAAACAGGATGACATGAACTAACAAAATAAACAACATATCCAAAAATTAGGACAGTTGGCCAAGATTTGGATTTTCATTTCATAGTGCGTTCAGTGGGTTCTAAATAAGGAAAGTAAATAAAAACCAATTTGGGCCGAACCATAGATTGAAATTCTTAATTTTTTCATGTGATTCCAAAACTATAGTATAAAGACCATAAATTTTTTTGTATAATGAGATATTAATTTTTGTTAAATTTTTGTGAACCCATGAAGTCATGGCCACCTTAAGCATGTACATGTCACATAGGTGGAAAACCATGATCATGTGCACCCCCACCCTACCCAAAGCTCTATGAGATGTTTCCTTTATTTGAATCCTTGTAAAATGATCTCATGTTCCATGCAAAT
Source organism: Tinospora cordifolia (assembly GCA_030144865.1). NCBI lineage: Eukaryota > Viridiplantae > Streptophyta > Magnoliopsida > Ranunculales > Menispermaceae > Tinospora > Tinospora cordifolia. The sequence goes on along the minus strand of JAJIYU010005795.1, from coordinate 12,512 downwards.
GATTTAGTACACCCACATTTAAAGACGTTTTATATGGTCTAGAAACCATGAAACATGATTCCATATACACCCCCACTTGATTGTGTACATCCACACCCACTTAAGCCAAAATTGGCCCAACCATGTACATGTGTATGCACACATGTAAGCAACCCTATTTAGATAGTTTCCTAGAACTAAAATGAGCATCTTTGACTATTATATGGTGTCCCCTCAAATCTCATAGTGTACACCCATGCTTGATGTCCAAGAAATAAGAGAATGAGAAAGTATTCTTTGTGTGTTTGTGTGATGAGCAAGCAAGGAAACCAAAAAGGAAAGTTGCCATGGGCACATATGGGACGTCCCATTTGAATTAGAATATGATTTAAACCTCTTTTGTGTTCACACATAGTTAGAAAACAAGATTGTATTCATATCTTTTGAATTAGAAAGCCATAGTGGTCCCACTTGCCAACCATGAACACACTTGCCCTCTTTATGCAAACCATCCCCTCTTATTTGGAAACTTTCCCAAACTTTGTGAGCTACCCAAGTTGCCCAAGAGTGACCAAGACGTCCCCCTGGTGCTCTTGAACATCTATATAAACCCCTTCATGTTCTCATTCTTCTCATCCAAAAGCGAAGAGTTGACACTTCCTTCTTTGCTTGTTTTAAGCCCTCTTCTTGGCACTCTTCTTACTTATCTTGTGTTCACAAGTAAGAAGCTTTAATTTCAATTTTCTAGTGAGTTGTTTTGAGTGCTTTTGTTGGTGGTTGAAAGTTCTTAAAGTTCTGAAAGTGGTAGATAAGGGGAACCTCTGCCAGATTCAACAAGAAACTTGGATTGAGGTGGAGGAGATTTTTAGACCTTCTATCTTGTTATTTCAAGTTCCTATAATTTTCATGCATGTTTATTTTTTATTTTACAACATGATTTATTTTGTTTTAGCATGATTGATCATATTTAAATTTTAGTTTAGCATGTCTGCATGTTTTTAATCATTGATGATATCATACCATGCCTAGAAACGATACTTAGGTTTGCTTTTAAGTTTTCAAGCATGCTATGTGTGTTTTCATGCTTTCTTAAATGTTTAAATTCTGAGATTTAATATTCTGATTTAGTATCATGATTATGTGAATTTGAATATGAGAAAGTGAAGATAAGAACCACGTACTATCATAGTAACCCGCATGGGTGCTATGGATGTTCTTAACACATGCTTGGAGTGTGTGGTTGCGAAGTGCAACTAAGGGATACTTGTTATGTGGCATCCAATGGAAAGTAACAAAGAAATGTCTTTCCACCCTAAAGAGGGATATCTAAATTAAGAATATCAAGGGAGTAGAACCCCTTTCATTCATAACGTTAACTTGAACCAATTTGTTGTATAAATCACTTAATGTTTGAAAGCGTGTGAATTTGGATGTATTAGAAATTTGAAATAATAAGCTAGTTGTTTGATGGATGATCCATTGGGCTATGTGCTCATCCCTCTCTTTTTAACATTTTTAAGAAATTGAATATGATGGCAATAAAATCTGATAGTAGTTGTATTTAGAAAGATTTTACTTTGAGAAAGTTTCTTTTTTCAATGTAAGGGCATGCTGCCTACTTTAGATTTATTTGACTTCATTGAATTTTTATTTTAAAATTTTGAGTTATGTACTCTTGATTATGAATTCAATAATGTACTTTATGTTCTACAATAAATAAAGAGTTAGAAATATTTTTTTTACTTATAATGCCTTATTGAATTTAAAATTGATCAAATTGGGTGAGGCACTCATGAAAGGTTCAATAAGAGTTAGAATAAAGGAATAGAGATGCAAGTTGTGTATTTATAAATGTAACATAGGACCCAACCCGCCTCATGATTGAGCTTAAACCTGTTTCTAGGGGGTTGGGGAGTTACATGTTGTATGCTATTCTAAAAACTATAACACGATTTAATCTACATGTTTCAAGTAATAGAAACCAAAGTAATTAGATTCTTGATTTTAGTAATACTCGTTCATGCATAAATATAAAAGAAAACATGATTTGCACATAGATTTCCCTATTCACAATAATAAAAGCAGAGTATAGGTTTAAGAGGTTATACCTTAGTGCCCGAGTCCCTTATTGCTTGGTTGTTCAATGGTTAAACTTCTAACATGCGTGTATTTTCTTCTCTTGGCCTTTTTGATGGAGGAATAAAAGGGTGATGAAGCTTCTTCAATGGCCAGCTGGACCAAAATGTCCAGAAGAGAGGAGGGGAGAAGATGAAAAAGATAAAAACTGATTTGATCTCACTTTTTTTTGTTATTCCTGTTGATTATCTTGGCGATACAGATAGAAATTTTCTTTTCTTATTGGTGGCCTTCTTGGGCAGGAATAGAGGAGAATCACCTTGAGAGATAGAGAGTAAAAGGGGATTGTGGGTTGAAGGAAAAATGAAAGAATGAGAGATTTAGGAATTTGAGGATTTGGAAATTGTTTTGGTTGTTTTAAACTTTCTAATCTATTTGAAATTCAAATCCAAACCCTAGCCTATGGGTGCCATTATGAGTGCATCCCATGCTCCCATATTGTTTCTTAACTTGCTCCTAGGCCCATACCTCACCCACATGTCAAAACCCAGTTAATTCAACTATCGAGCCCATTACTTATATCTTAATGTCTCATCTCAGCCTTCAATTTAAATCATTTTATTTCATTGATTTTTCTTAAAATTTATGTGCTCATTTATGTTGTTATTTATTAAGAAATATTTCAATGATTTGATGTATTTATTTTTTAACATTTTATTGGTGAATTTTACATTATGCCCTACATGTTTATATGAACATATACCTTAATTTACATACATTTTATTAGTTTAACTCTTGTTATTTCTATGATGTTTTCTAGATATTTTATTTGATTTATTTTATATAAGTTATTCACTGATAAGTGGACAGGTTGCTAGTCTTAGGTAAAATCAAATTTTGCTCTCAGATGGCAAAATTACTATTTTGCTCCAATTGATCAAAATAATCTTTTGTACTTAAAATCATTCATTTTTTTTTATCATAGTGAGGCTCTACATTTCACTTTTCATGTGAATTGACTAATTTACTATTGGGTAAAAAAATTACCATGTTATCCCTAGGGTTGATTTTTAACCTTAATTTGTGAAACTATTTAGAAAACTTCACGGTGTCTGTCTTAAGTTTTTTGTGCCTAAAAGTTTAAAGTTTTTATTTTGAGTGGTTTATTTATTATTTAATTTGTTTTACAATTCAATAAACTTATTTTTGACTTTGTGTATTTTATTTTTAAAATTTGAGAATTTTTTCAGGATATTACAACCTACCCCCCTTAAATAAATTTTGTCATCGAAATTTAAAGTAAATACTTACTTGTGTGATGTTCTTCAATTAGACAGTCCTAGTGAAAAAACCTAGGTACTTTTGTCACATCTAGCTTTCCATTTTCCAAGTCGCCTCCTCTAGGTCATGATGCCTGCAAAAAACCTTGACTAGGCAATGTCCGTGGTTATAAGATTTTGCACTTTACGATCTAATATCTTGATCCCCACCTCCTCGTAAGTTACATCATCCTAGATATCTATTTCCTCCTAATGTATGATATGAGAGGGATCTAGTTCATACTTTCGCAACATCAATATATTTTATACATTATGGATCGAGGACATCCTATTCAATAGGTCTAACTCGTAGGCATATTCACAAATCTATCTAAGTATCTCAAATGGGCCAATGAACCTTGGTGATAGCTTCCCCTTATACCCAAATTGTTTGACCCCCTTTTGAAGGCTAATTCTCATAAACATGCTATCACTTGTCTGAAACTCAAGAGGTCTTCTCCTCATATAATCATAACTCTTCTGACTACTCTTTGTTGTACCCAATCTCTTCTGAATCTACTTGAACTGATTATTCATTTCCTCAACTAAATCTGACCTTGAAAGCACATAGTATTCAAAGTTGGCCCAACATGACAGTGATCGGTTGGTTCTACTGTAAAGAACTTCAGATAGAGCCATCTGTATACTCGCTTGATAAGTGTTATTGTAGGCAAATTTTGCCAAATGTAAATACTTGCTCTAATTGCCCTTAAAATCAAGAACACAAGCTTTAAACTTATCCTCCAGCATTTCTCTCAAACTGCCCATCTATTTGAGCATGAAAAGTTGTGCTCATAGTAAGTACGCTTCTAGCTCCTTCTGTAAGCTCTGCTAGAATTGAGATGTGAATTTGGAGTCTTTGTCTGACACTTTGGTCTTAGATACATCATGGAGTCTTACTTTCTTTTACACAGAGCTCTCTAAGCTTATTAACTAGGTTTGTGGATCGTATGGGTAGGAAATGAGCCACCTTTGTGAGATTATCGATAATCACCCACACAGTTTCTTCTCCCTTTTGGTTCTTGGGTAACCTACTAACAAAATCCATTGTGATGTTATCCTATTTCCACTATGGTATAGGGAGAAAGTGTAACAATCTAATGGGATTTCTATTCCTAGCCTTTATCTGTTAGCAAGTCAAGCATGTAGAGACATACTTATCAATGTCTCTTTTCATTCCTCTTAACCAATCTGTCTTCCAGAGGTTCAGATACATCTTATCACCACCTATATACATTGTATACTTAGTTTGATGAGTTTCGTCCAGTATAGTCCTTATACTCTGCGCACTTTGAAAAACACAAACCTTGTTTCCAAGTCTCAATATACCATTGGCATTGGTCCTAAAATTAGTATGCTTGCCTTGCGTAACACCTTTTGTCAAGTCTATTATCCATTTATCTTGTTTATATTCGTCCCTTATCTAATGTCAGAGATATGGCTAGCAAGTCATATAATATAAGGACACCTGTTCCCCATCTGAAGTTATACGCAAGTTATAATCATTAATCAGTTGGTGCATCTATCCTTTTTTTCTCATCTTTCGTACTAAATTTTTTGCTAGTATATCGGCTACCGCATTAGCTTTTCTTGGATGGTAGTGTAATTGAAAATCATAATCTTTTAGGAATCCCATCCATCTTCACTATCTAAGATTCAGTATAGATATATTTCATGCTCTTAGGACATGAGAATATATCAAATTTATCTCCATAAAGATAATGTCTCCAAATCTTCAGGGCGAACACAACAACTGCTAATTCTAGGTCATGTATAGAATAATGTGTTCATGAATCTTTAATTAAGCTAAGGCATATGCGATAACCTTTTTTTCTTGCATCAATACTGCTATAACATCCCAGTTCTCAGTCCTTTAATTTCTGTCACATCGGGATCACGCATGAGAAGCGTGCCCTTCTACATTAATTGTCAGTACACGTATCATCCGCCGAGAACTAGGACGTTAGTATTCTCACATTCAAATCATATTAAACACATTTTGGACACAACAGATATCATCTAAATGACTCATTAGTCTCTTGGACATACCAAGAATAACCAATGGAAATATACAGAGATAATCAAATAAATAAGTCATTAACTTCAACATTTAAGACTTAATGAATCATAAAAAAAGATATCCAAAAGAAACCACTAAATATGGCCTAAGTCGCTGAAATCTAACTATTAGTTGCATTGCATACTAACATTATTCTATGTATTTAGTACACGTTTTGCATGGATTTTATAGGAAATAGGACATTTTTTTATAATTAGGTGCATTAGAGCATTTATATTAAGATTGCATGTATTTCAACATTTAAAGAATTTCAATACAATTTTTATGTGTTTTTACGTGTGATATAATGCTCAAGAAAAGTTCCTAGTTGATTATGCAAGTACGAGTTAAGTGGGTGAAGATATTTAGGCTAATATAGAAGAAAGAAAGATTAAACAAAGGTAGAAAATGGTTGTTACTGTGGACTCAAACCTATGAATATTTATACACACAACAAGCCGAAGCAAGGGAGTAGCAGACCAACTATGGATCAAGCCCAACATCACTAGAGACCCATTTATCCAACACAAAGTGAACAAGAAAAAAAAAAACAAAGTCGCGTGACACTATCGCCGTAGCGCAAGGCACTACCATAATAGTGCGATAAGAAATGGCAGAAAGTGCGTGGAATTTTCAAAAAAATTGGTATACTGCCCGCAGTGCTGTACCACAACATTGTGATTAGAAATGATTGTTAGGCTATTTTAAGTCACATGTTAGGGTTTATTAGAGAGACCTACGAGTTTTGTAAGACTAAACTATATATAGACTCATATCTTAGGGTTTTCATTATTCGGTTGTTAGTTTTTGTTGGTATTGACGACTAGAGCAAAAGGAGATCGAAAAGAAAAGAAGAGACAGAGATGAAAAACAAGGTCACAACAAGAATAGGATCTTTTATTCATTGAAATTTCTATTTGGTGATCTCTACATGAGGTCTAGCTAAATATTTTTATTTATAGGATGTAAGCTTGATTGTAGGAACCTTTAATTTTTATTTTGATTAATCTATTTCGAGGAATTGTTTTATACTTTGTGTGATTACTACTTTTTATTAACTGGCCACAAATAAATTTATTTCAGATTGTTAAATTAACTCAAGAGAGAGGTTTAATAATTGGATAATCAAAGTATATACCTAGAATGATCAATTCATTGGAAGGTTGTTGATTTTATAAGACATTGCACATGATTACTATGTTTATTGCATTAGTTTGTTAATTGTATGCCTTGAGAGGAGGTATTAGGGAAGAGACTAATAGGTATTAAGCCGCCTTGAGAGAGGGTTTTAATGATTAGTGTTATAACCACAAAAACAAGAATTAGATTAATTAAAATAAGGATTAAAGGGGAATGCATGATAGTTTACAATCCTAGAAACTTAATCGAAATAATTTAAAAACCAACAATCGTTTGTTTACAATCTGAATTTAGTTTAAAGCATTCAAATTGAGCCTTAATAAAATTGATATTGAAATTAAATTAGGATTTGAGATTATTAACCATAAATTGCTTTCTAAGCATGATATGTGGTATCTTACCTTTTATTACTATTGCGATCTTGTACACTTGCAGTGATCTCAACATGTTTTTGGTCCCGTTGTCGGTGAATGGTGTTAATAATCTTAAAAACAATTGAAATTGGTTGAATTTTAATTAAGACATTGTTTTTATTTCTTTTATTTCTTTAGCTTAATTGAATACACTTGATCTTTTTGTTTGCTTGTGGTGTTTTAGGTTTTGGATGAGCAGAGATTCTCTTGGGTTGAACGATCCAGATCTATTAAAGACTATTAGCAAATTCAGTTGGAATCTAGAATTCACATATTTGATATGGCTGAAAGTAGAAAATTAGTTGTTGGGAATGATGGTAAGGCACCATTACGAGATTTTTTTAAACTTGTACTAAATAATAATTATTCAAGAATTGCCAGAACTCCCATCAATGCTAAGAACTTTGAGTTGAAGTCCTCTCTAATTACTATGGTGCAATAGCAACAGTTCGAGGGTTTAACTACTGAGGATCTGATGGCACATTTGAATTCTTTCATGGAAATATACGACACTGTCAAAATGAATGGTGTAATTGAGGATCAGTTGAGATTGAGGCTTTTCCCTTTCTCATTGAGGAACAAAGCATGAACATGGCTGCAGACTCTCTTATTAGGTAGCATCACCACCTGGGAAGAGATGAGACAAAAATTTCTATAGCAATATTTCACTCTTGCAAAGGTTCATCAACTAAGGGGTGAGATTAGCTCGTTCAAGTAGTTAGATTTTGAATCTCTTTATGAAGCTTTGGAGAGGTTCAAAGATTTATTAAGAAGATGTCCTCAGCATGGCTATCTCCCATGGCTCCAGATTCAGATGTTCTATAGTAATTGACACCACCTACCAGAGCCTTGGTTGATTCAGTGGCGGGGGGCTCTTTGATGGGAAAGTCTACTACTGAGGCTACTTAGCTTGTATAAGACATGGTCACTAATGCTTATGGTCATGGGTTAGAGAGAGGATTGGTTAAAAGGGTTGGATTATACCAAGTGGATGATACCACAACTTTACAGGCCCAGATTGCTTCAATGACCCACTAGATGAATTTATTGACTAAGAAGCTTGATAATGGCCAGATTCAACAACAATAGATTCAATCTATTCTGGCCATAGCGAAAGATCACAAAGCTCCTTATACTAAAAAAGCATCCATAGAGCAGTTGAATGCTAGATTCATTTCAATAATTACCAAGGTCAGCCTCAAGGTGATAATGTGCCAAAATATTACCATTTGGGGATCTGTAATCATGAGAATTTCTCTTATGCTAGCAATAGAAATGTCTAGCAAGCCCCACCTGGTTATGCCCTTTAGCAAGGCCTACATGACAAGAAAACATCTATAGAAGATAAATTGGATGAGATTTTGAATATACAAGCACGTTTTCTTTAAAGAATTGACAAGGAGAGTAGATAAAAATGATAACAAAGTTTCAAGGTTAGAGGTTTAGATGGGGAACAAGAATGCCACAGTAAAGAACCTTAAGACTTAGGCAGGATAGATAACCCAAACACTCTCTAGCCAGCCGTGAAGTTCCTTCCCTAGTGATACTCAAGTAAATCCAAAGGAAAGTTGCAAGACAGTCACAACTAGAAGTGGTAAAGAAGTACAATGTACATCCCACCTATCTAGCCCTACCGTTATGATTGAAGAAATTGAAGGTTCTAAAAAAGTTGCATCACCACAACCAGTAGAGATTGTGTAGAGTGAGCCCAAATAGAAAGCAAAGGTGAGACGTTCATGCATAACTATTCAAAGTAGCAAACACCTTGAGCCTTTGGCATCACCCTTTCCACAAAGATTTTAGAAATAGAAAATGGATGAACAATTTGCAAATTTCTTGGAAATGTTCAAGAAAATTAGTATAAACATCTCCTTTGCAGAGGCATTATAGTAGATGCCTAACTATGTGAAGTTCATGAAAGAGATCATGTATAGGAAGTGGAAACTAGAAGACTTTGAAACTGTGAAGCTTACTGAAGAATGTAGTGTTGTCCTACAGAAAAAGCTTCCTTAGAAACTAAAAGATCCAGACAGCTTCACCATTCCATGCAACATTGGCTAAGAAACCTTTGAGAAGGCACTTTGTGATTTGGGGGCAAGCATCAACCTCATGCTTATGTCAGTATGCAAAATATTGGGAATGTCAGAGATGAAGCCTACTACTATTTCTCTTCAGCTTGCTAAAAGATCTTTCACTTATCCTTGGGGTATCAATGAAGATGTTTTAGTAAAGGTGGATAAGTTCATTTTTCCAGTGGACTTTTTCGTTCTGGATATGGAAGAAGTTGGGGAGATTCTACTGATTCTTGGGAGGCCAATCTTAGCTACAGGCCATGCAGTGATTAACGTACACAAGGACGAGCTCACATTATAAGTAAATGAAGATAAAGTGGTTTTCAATCTCTACAAGGCTATGCAATTCTCTAGGGATCAGCATGAATGTAAAATAATTGAGGTGATAAATTCTTGCATTGTTGAAGTGGCAGATGAATTAAGCTCTCAAGATGTATGGTTGGGTGCATTTCTCGCTCTATTTCCTCTTCCCAACCCATGACTAAAACTAAGAGAGTGCTTGTTCTAGCTTTAGAAGCCTCAGTACCTGAACTTAATAGCACACATACTCTTTTGCCTGATCCTGTGCATTCTAAAAATCTCCAAGATGTTTATAAGCCCATTGACTTGAAACCCTTCCTAATCGTTTAAAGTATGCCTATTTGGGTGAAGCACTGTCCTTAGCAGTCATTATTTCTTCTTCTTTAACCTCTATTCAAGAAGAAAAACTACTACGAGTGCTTCAGGAACATAAGTTTTCCATTGGGTGGACAATTGATGAGATACATGTATTAGTCCAACTATTTGCATACACAAGATTAGAGGAGACTAAATCTTATAATGAAGGAGGTGGTTAAGAAAGAGCTGATGAAGTGGCTCAATGTAGACATTATTTACCTATTTTAGATTCACAGTGGGTTAGTCATATTCACATAGTTCCTACAAATGGAGGAATCACTATAATTACCAATGAAAAGGGCAAAAGCATTGGTTCCAGAACTACTACAGGGTGACGAGTTTGCATTGATTACAGTAGATTAAATAAAACCACTAGAAAAGATCACTTCCCTCTACAATTTGTGAATCATATGCTAGCCCGAATTGCAGGATACGACTTCTATTACTTCTTAGATGGGTACTCAGGATACAATCAAATTGTTATTCCTCTAGAAGATCAAGAAAGAGACTACTTTTACTTGTCTCTATGGTACCTACACATTTCAAAGAGTGCCCTTTGATTTATGCAATGCACCAGCTACTTTTTAGAGATGCATGATAGCCATTTTTGTTGATATGATAGAAGATATTATGGAAATATTCATGAATGACTTCTCTGTGTTCATTGCTACATTTGATGGTTGCCTCATCAATCTAGAAAGAGTTCTATCCTATTGTGAAGAGAAGAACTTGGTTCTTAATTGGGAGAAATGCCACTTCATGGTGTGAGAGGGCATAGGATTGGGACATAAAGTGTCTGTGGGAGGACTAAAGGTGGACTGTGCTTAAATTGAAGTGATCGAGAATTTGAAACCACCTACATCAGTTCGAGAAGTTCATAGTTTCCTGGGGCATATAGGGTTCTATCGCCATTTTATTAAGTATTTCTCTCAAATTACTTGTCCTCTATGCAATCTACTTGAGAAAGAAGCTGAGTTTAACTTTAATAATGAGTACCTTAAGGCATTTACTACATTGAAGAAGGCACTCATGTTTTCTCTTATCATGTCTGCTCAAGTTTGGGGAGAACCCTTTGAGATTATGTGTGATGCAAGTGATTATGCTGCTAGTGCTGTGTTGGGGCAATGACATGACAAGAAGTTCAGAGCCATCTACTATGCAAGCAAAATGCTAGATGATGCATAGAAGAATTATACTATTACTAAAAAAGAGTTGCTAGCTATTGTCTTTCCTTGTGACAAGCTCAAATCTTATATTATGGGTTCTCATGTCACACTGTTTATTGATCACACCGCAGTCCATCATCTTTTTGCTAAGAAGGACGCTAAACATTGCCTTATCAGATGGATCCTTTTACTTCAAGAGTTTGATAGTGAAATAAAAGATAAAAAGGGTACAAAGAATGTGGTAGCTGATCACTTATCTTGTTTCCTTGGAGACATTGCTGATGACTCTATACATCTCGTTGAATTGTTCCCTAATGAGGAGCTTCTGACTACACTAGACCGTCCACCATGGTATGCTGACCTTGCTTACATGGAGCTACAGGTAAAGCGCCACCAGATCTATCAAGTGCTCAACTTAAGTGCTTCATACATGAAGCCAAATTCTATTTATGGGATGGTCCTTATCTTTACCGTCGATGTGCTGATAAAGTTATTCTTGAATATGAAATTCAGAAAGTCGTTCATGATTGTCATGCCTCTCCTTATAGTGGTCACTACAGTCACTATAGAACTGCCCATCATGTTCTTGCGAGTGGGTTTTATTGGCCCACTATGCTTAAAGATGCCTATCTATTCGCGAAGAAATGTGAAACATGCCAAAAACAAGGTAATATCTCAGAGAAGAATGGAATGCCTCTTAATTCTTTTGTAGAGGTTGAATTATTTGACGTATGGGGCATTGACTTCATGTTACCCTTCCCACCATCTAATGGGAAGCAATATATATTGTTGCTTATTGATTATATCTCTAAGTGGGTTGAAGCTTTGGCTACCACAAAAAAAGATGCTTAAGTAGTTCTCAAATTCTTGGCCCGCAATATCTTCTCTAGATTTGGCATACCTACAGCTGTTGCCAGTGATGAAGGTACGCACTTCTATAATTGTCAATTCAATAACCTTCTCACTAAATATGGTGTGTGACATAAAGTAGTGGTGCCCTATAATCCTCAAATAACTGGGCAATGAAATACCTTGTAATCTAGTAATGAATAAAACGAAACAATTCAATTGTATTTGATTGAATCTGGGTGAGAAATGAAAATGGGTCCATTTCAAGGATAAATTTAGCAAGTCCAAACCCCATTTAGTGTATCTTTTTATTTTAGAACGGCCTGAAATGACACGAGATGACATGAACTGATCAACTAAACAACATATCAAAAAATTAGTTCAATTGACCAAAATTTGGGTTTCATTTGCTTAGTACCCTTTATTGGAGTGTAAACTAGGAAAGTAAATGAAATGAGGGTCACCTTAGCCAAATGATAGTTTAAAAATATGCATTATTTTATTATTGTCACACCCCGACCCTCGGACCGGACGTCGTGTCTGTCAATCTGTGGCCCTATCGTCGGGCGTCGCGCGGCTCCAAGCTCGGCGCGTGGTCCGCCGAGGCCCCGGGCGTGCGACAGATGTCGTCAGTCTATCTTTCTACCTCTATACACGAGGTTTAAATCATCTCTTTAATTTCAAATAGTCATTTTAATCATGCTTCACTAAGCAGTTAGTTTCAAATTAAGTTCACCGGATGTTCAAAATCATATTTATACTGGAAATCAAGATAATAATAG